>JAOTQE010127854.1:0-12272 GCA_025631205.1 Nesometra sesokonis
CTAATCCTGATAGGTTAACTGACAGACTGTGTACATCTAGATGATCCAGATAATTATCCACAAGTTCTAATCCTGATCGGTTAACTGACCTAGATGATCCAGATAATGGACCATAAGTTCTAATCCTGATCGGGTAATTGACAGACTATACATCTAGATGATCCAGATAATGAACCACAAGTTACAATCCTGATAGGTTAACTGACAGACTGTGTACATCTAGATGATCCAGATAATAAACCACAAGTTCTAATCCTGATCGGTTAACTGACAGACTGTGTACATCTAGATGATCCAGATAATGAACCACAAGTTCTAATCCTGATCGGTTAACTGACAGACTGTGTACATCTAGATGATCCAGATAATAAACCACAAGTTCTAATCCTGATAGGTTAACTAACAGACTGTACATCTAGATGATCCAGATAATGAACCACAAGTTCTATTCCTGATAGGTTAACTGATAGACTGTGTACATCTAGATGATCCAGATAATGCACCACAAGTTCTAATCCTGATAGGTTAACTGACAGACTGTGTACAGGTTTACCATTAAAGTCGGTTATGAAAAAGTCAGAATTGGAAGGGTTGACTGTACTGTATTAAGCTGCACTCACACTTAATTTAAAAAGTGAACATTTGCGAGTCGTGACAAAATAAGTTTTGTGCCAGGTTATTTTGAGATGTCCACAGAAATAGACAGAAATTCATAATTTTATAAAAATGAGATTTTCATTGTTTTGTTAAGTTTATTATTTGAACTTTATAATTCTAAACATGTTTATGTTTACTCACAATAAACATGTTTTGAGCTATAAAGTTTATTTTTCAAAATCAATAGAAAAACAAACTTCCTGTGCTGTTTGCGCTGGACTAATTGCGGTAAAACCAGCCAGTGTGTCGGTTACTTTTACCATGCTTTTACCAAAAAAGTCCAGTGCGATTGCGGATTAAGAATATACAGTTACCTTTGATTGAAAGTTTGTAACATTTAAAACAGAATAAAAATAATGAAAAAATCAAGACCATACTACAAAATTCAGCTTATTTCCAAAAATCTTGTGCTCAAAGTTTTAAAATTGGAGTATTCACAAGAGTGTTAAATTATACTACTACTACTACTACTACTACTACTACTACTACTAAGTTTGATGTAAAACATTTTTTTTCCAAACAATATTTAGTGTTTAAAAATAAGTATTTCTATTCAGTGGAAACGGGGTGGACAAGTTCACCCATGTATTGACAATCTAATTCAATACCTTCAAAACTGGTTTGATTGAAAACAAATCTGGGATAGAACTAAGACAATTAAATCAAGGCCAATAATTTGGCTGAAATTTAATAGGATTTATTTGAAATCAAAAGTTGATTTGAAATAGATCCTACAAAGTTGCTTTTCCTTCAGAAATTTGTGAAATTCAAACATGTACATCAAGAAATGGAAGCAAGCATTGATGTTTTACAACATTGAGCATTAACATTTACAGACCGAATTTAGGTAAAGAAATCAACATATTTTATATATAATAATAACTTTAAATCAATTCAATTACCAAATTAAGTACAAATAATAAAAACTTGACATACCTTTCTAATAATATTCATTTTAAAAAAACAATATCACAGTACTTATCTACATAAAACTCAAGGTATAGAAAAATTCTACAAACAGTGATGGTTCGTTTCAGTTAAAACTGGTAAGCAAAATAAATGGTTATTCCATGATTCAGAAACGATTTATAATGGCCTGAATTTGATGTTAAATTTACTGGTAGATTTCTCATATTCAAATGAGCCCTTTGTTTCATTATGAATATTCAACAGTTCATGAATATTCAACAGTGATGTGCTATAGTGCTGCTGGTAATGCTAGAGAGAAAAACTTATTCTCTGAGGACAACGATAGAAGCGGATGCCATTCCATTTAAAATGAGCATGGATTAACTGCATAGTGAATTCCAAAAGCAAATATCATCTACTCATTGATTTTGATATATTCATTGCAGCAAAACCCGAGCAACAACATAATTCATCCTTTGCAATGCTTTATACTTTAGACGCTTAATCCCGAAAGCATGACATACAGTAGTCCTGTTATGCATGCATCAATGCTTAATTTTCATTGTTGTATTTATAGAAACATGTACTCTTATTACGTTTATGAAACATTAAGAACGGAAGAACTGCTCTTTGACTTATGTATGAGTGTGTTGTTTTCAAATTTGTATTGACAAATTTTCCTTATTGGTTATTTCCTTTATTGAAAAGTTTACTCCACAGTCTTTTTTTTAATGTTAGATTTTTTTATTTGCCTATAATAGATAGGCCTATAACGGATTTGTTTGGCAATAGATTTTTTATTCTAATTTAATTTCGGCACATATTTATGTATTTTTTTTAAATTGTTGGTATAATTTTATGTATTCAGCTAGTTTTAGGCATAATGCAAAAAAAAGTGACTCTGATTTTTTTGTCAGCACACAAATATTTTTTAGGCCTCCTAATCATGAAACAATTTAGTCAATTTAGTTATTTTGATCCAAAACCATCACATTTAATTGTTTAAATCCAGATCATAAATAGAAATATTACCATGTGTCAGATTTTTTATGTATAAGGACAAAAGGCAATCCAGCCTGGAATCTAGCTTGGCAGTATACATTTCAACAATAGTACTGTACAATAATATACACTGTTCTTTATTAAATTGTTGCATTGATGTTTTCTACTTTTGTTGGTTTAAATTAACAATGCTTTTGTTGAGATTAGTAGGGAGCGTTAGATTTAAGTGGACGTGACAGTGGACGATGTCGACTGATAACGTATGTCTACATCTACTATAATAGCTATAATTCACTATATGTGCCAATAATTAGTGAAAGTAATGACACAGTTACAGCTTCATTTCCATTATTTTTTAAATTAAATTATTGGAAAATCATATGAGCAAATCAAAAAACAAAGAAGGAAAAAAATTCCATGGCGTCACAGCTGAGATGGATCTAGACCAGTTTGCCGAACCCCACTTTGCTCAAACCCAGTTTGCCAAATCTAGTTGGCCAAAACCCAGCTTGCCGACTGGCTAAGTGAATGGGCTCTACTGTGGCATCTGCAGTAAGTCATGTCAATAACCTAGCCTAGTCCGCTGACTGTATTGAATAGTTAATTAATTATATTATGTTATAATATATAACAAAATATAGTATACTACTTTCGCTACCATGATTGCAAATGCACCATTTGGAAGAATTATACTCAAATAATGCCTAGAATTTCTATGGCTAGAATACAAGAATTGTGATTCATTTAAAGAAAAAAAAATACATGGTCAATTAGTAATTACAGTAGTTCATAACCACAAACAATTGTTGATAAGTTATCAGAAAAATGAATCATTAGTAAACATAAAATCTTTAATTATATAATTTATCAATTATTAATTAATTCCTAAATATGTACAGTTGCAACTGGTTGAAACATTTATATACTGCATCCGATTCAATTAAATATTTTTATAATACAATAGTACTACCACTACAATCAAGATCTATGAAATAGTAACATTCATTATTGTTGTTATACAGTAGCTTTCCTATTTTCTGTGTATTAGACAATTGTTTTTAAAACCAGAAACACCCGTTATTGTTTTAGAAATAATGGTTCGTAATTCTTCAACATCTGTTCAATTAAAATGGATTATTGGTAGTGAATGGATGGTACCACTCAGTATATAATTCACACAGCCACTCTGAAATCTGGGTTACGACAAACTGGGTTTTGGTAAAGTGGGATTCGGCAAAGTGATCATACAGGTATACCGCTAAGAAACATGTTCATTTTTTAGAGATAACGGCAAATTCCTGGTGAGTATTTATGTAGACGACTAATAAATGAGAGTCAACATGACATATGCACAATTCTTCAGTATGATGTCACCACATAGTCAACATGCAAATTTAAAATTCACTAATAACAAAACATGTTTTAATTATAATGTAATATTTTAATGACAGGTGAAATTTTTTTAGTTTAAATTATTTCCGAATCATAAACTATTTTAATTCAATGTATTAAGTTTTAATAGATCAAAGATGATTCTAATTTTACCATACTGTACTGTAATTAAGATACTATATACACAAGAATTATTACCTACAATAAAGCAATATTATCAAAACAAAATCAATTCTAAAATTTGTTGTATAAATTCACCAAGTGAACAAATAATAACTTGCTCTGAGAAATTTATTAATTCATTTTGACCTACTGTATTAGATAAGTTGTAAGTGTGACATGGATGTTCTTTCATTTCATTTTTGTTAAGGAAATATTAATGTTTATAATTTTACTAGAATAAATCAAACACTTAACAAGTAATTTATCAAACATGATTTCCCAAAACAAATGAATTTCGCTAGTCTACATGTACATTGGCGATTTTTATCAATGGTTGCCAATCAGGTAACATGGTTTCCCGTTGCAAAAATCTGCTTGATACAGGACAACTGTTATACTGTGACCTGTTTGTATGTACTGTATGCTCATTTTTGGTGAGAAGGGATGGCTATCTAGCGGGTTGTGGCGCTGTACATTATTTTTATAACACTACTGTATATGCCTACATCACAGGTAAACAGATACTTTGTTTTAAGAATTCTATTAAATACGGATGCATGTTGATGGTGAATTTTTTGTGAGTTTCCTAATGTTAAGGAATTCCAATTGAATACTTGAGGGAGTTTCAATTAATTGTCTGATGATCTTCCTGATGAAACTTATTATCAAATAGAAAATTGTACTTATTATGATCAGAAACTGAATCTTGCAGGGTAGTCGGATGTCCCATGGGGTGGTGAGATAATACAGACATTAGAAGGAAAAAGAAATTGATGTAAAATAAAGGTGGCAACCAAAATAAGCATAAAGTATATAATTTGTTCAAAAAGGCAAAATATCACTAAACCTTTGGCAGAACATGTTAATATTTTTCTTGATGAAGTCAAACAACATGAATTCTTTATACAGTAAATTACAGATGGCTTGGGTAACTGAAGATGAAAGAATTTCAAATCCTTCAGGGACTGGCCAAAAAGGGGCTAAAGTAAACAATGGAAGATTAATTGTTTTATTTCCCCATGGTTAAACACGAAATTGCAGTCTATCTTATCTTAATAAACCATTCTATTTAAGGATGTTTATTTCATATTATTTATCAGGAAACCCAGCCTAATAAGCCATTTCACAGTTTCAACTGCGCATGTGCGTTACCAAGGTCAAGTGATAAAACGATGCGCGGCTCTTACTGAAAGGAATATAATTGCTGCGCATCGTTTTATTACTTGGACTTCATCTGCACATGTGCAGATGAAACTGTGAAATAGCTTATTCATAAATCATATCTAAATCATCATATATCCCCAAGTATAGCCCAAAATTTCCTGGTAAAAGTTTCAAAACATGAAAACTGTGTTATGATATGAAAGCA
Source organism: Nesometra sesokonis (assembly GCA_025631205.1). Taxonomy (NCBI): domain Eukaryota; kingdom Metazoa; phylum Echinodermata; class Crinoidea; order Comatulida; family Antedonidae; genus Nesometra; species Nesometra sesokonis. Next base: position 5,492 of record JAOTQE010127854.1, read on the forward strand.
GACAGCCTAATTAAGCTTATAACAAAAATATTGTAATTTTGATGTAAGATTCACTCTTACAAATGTGGAATGTAAATAAATGATTAATTATAAGTACACTTGACCCTCCCTAAACCGAGTGGTCCTAAAGATGTTCAGTACAGTATTGGGAGTTGAATTATCTTAAAATGGCTACTTTCCAGCCTGTTCCAATTTAAAAACCATTTTGAGACTGTCGTAACTGGGTAATTTCTCAGGCTCTGCTAATTCAAATTAATTATTAAATGCTTGAATTCCTCACAGAATAATGGTTTTTAACTTTTGAGATGCTTTTTATCTGAAGGAAAATGTGGAATTCATTAATGTGTAGTGGAGAAAGTAAACAGCATAGAGTAAACCGATTTAAATTAGCTCAGATAAAGCAACTTAAATAACACACCTCAACCATCATGCTACTCCAAAAAGAATGTTGCTTTCACACATATATTGCGCATCTCGTGCTTCTTCATGTATTATTATTGATCTGAGAAAGATCCAAATTAGAATACAGTACCATTAGAAGTTGAATAATCTCATACCTTAAAGCTTCTAATCTAATTAGTTCAAAAATAGGACATTGAACCAATGTTGGCAAACATTAACATCAAGTTGTTTAGGTATCAAAAGCTACAATACCGGCAAATTTATGGTAATTTGGGGTCAGTAATGATTTCTTTTTTTAATTAAGAGTTTATTAAATAATGATCTGATGGTTATATTCATAAAGGTGATTTGTAGTTCCATTTGAGGTGATCATTATCATAACATGTTAAAAATGAATTATTGAAAAAAATGATGAACAGTAGGGCCTAACATAGTTACAATCATAATTTCCCTTATCTTTATTTAGAGCCAAAAAAAAAATCATGAGTCTCGCGCAAGAAGACCCATTTTGGATGAGTTACAGTAGGTCGTTTTCGACTGCTAACTAGACTTAAAAGAACAGGCTAGGCTAGGCCTAGTCAAATTACCGGCCTAGACTTATGATCATATTTTAAAGTAAGGCAGGCAAGACCTAGGCCTATGTTCATTCATTCATTTAACAACATGATTACATTATTATTATGATATACTGTACATCATTGAAAATGAACTTAGAAAACGGATGATTATTGATAAAAGCAAAATAAATTGAGTTGAAATTGAACAGTGCTACCAGTGTACCATAGTTTTCTGGGGGTTTCATTGGCGGCGGCTGATTACGTTGGCGGGCGAAAACGATCTAACCCTTTTAAACATCTCATGCATACATGTACTGTACATCCCATTTCCTTGTGCATGACAGGGGTGGGTGCAGACTTTTGGAAAAAAAGTGTGGAGGAATGCTCACCTTGAAAATTTATGATTGCTGAATAGTTTTCATCTTACAGACAATGTTAATATTGTTATATTTTACCTTACGAAGGGGTAGGGCGGAGGTGGGAAGCTGTTCCCTCCTAAATATTCTACTACATAAAAGAATGAAAACACTATCAAACATTTCCAAAACCCCGAAACTAAGGAAATAATACCATAAATGATTAGAGTTTTTGTATGAAAAATCGGATCTATCTGTCAGACTGACAGTGGCAGAAATTGTCTTGCGCATTAGACATCAAAAAGATATGATAATTTTGTTTTAAAAATAGACGAAAATATTGTAACTTGTAACTTTTTAAAATATTCTTATAACATACAGTAATGACATTTAATATTTTTCTGGCTGCTGGGATTACTTATTAATTTTGAAAACAAAAAATATATCAACTTGTTATATATATTCCTTACCACTGAATGTTGTTTACCAGACATTGGTAATATTGTTCCATTTTGAGGATAAGATGAACAATAAACTAGTTGTGTTGGACTAAGCTGTGATTGGACGGAAGCCTGCATCGGCGTTGAATACTGCGCCATCGCATGGACTGGACTTTGCATTTGCGACATCGCTAAACCACCGCTAATCATCATGATGTCACTCCAAAAAATATCCAAAACAAACAATGTTTAAAATCCTGATTTTAAAATTTCTTTGTAAAAATTAATGTCCTATGTGCTTCATCTCCTAAGAAGAACTGGACTTCAAAAATAAACAATGTGTTTCATTAAGTAATAGCAGACTCTCTATTCACAAAGCCTGGCCAAGCATTCAATCCAAGTTTGTTGTTTTCAGCCAGTAAGTGTACTTAACTTATCTTTTAGATTTCTTTGAAGTAACTTCTAAAATATACTCAACTGGGATGCATAGTTGTTCCTAACACTTAACATCCACTTAATTATAGAATGAAACTATAACAGTAGTAATGGGTCTTGATAGTAGTGAATATTCCAATGTAAAAACCAGTTAATGATACACAAATCTTGTATTGTTTGCAATCTGCTGACAGGAAACAGAGTGGTCCTGTTTTGGCTCCCTTTGTTTCTGCTCAATCTGATCACCAACCTCTACCAACTGTTACCTAATTTGCATACCAAAAACCCAATAGAGTTTATAATCATATCAAGCTGTGTGTACGCCTGGACTGTTACTCACAGCCCAGCTCAAGTCTCCCACTTAAGTCGGTTGATTACACCCAGGGCACCTATGCTTAACCAGTACCAGCATTAGTAGATTAAAAGCACCAATGAGAGAGTTTAAAATACAGCTGGTTTGATGGTTATGAAGTTCTACTTCCTTCCTGTATTAACTTCCTTAAGTCTGCATGTGTTTTTGGATTCGTGTTTTTAGCTTTCAGTAGGCCTAAGAGTTGCCTAGACCCAAATGCCAATGGTCCATCCTTAAGTCTGCATGTGTGTTTTTAGCTTTCAGTAGGCCTATAATTTGGCTAGACACCAATGCTAATACAGTAATCCTTCCTTCAGCCTGAAATGTGCAATTTTAGTTTTCAATAGGCGTAGAATTTTTCAAGACAACAATGCTATGGTAATAAAACTGAACAGCACATAATAATACTAGGATTTAGAAATGAAATGGCAGCTTTACTAGTCGTAGACACCAATGGTCCCAACAGGAATTAAATGAAGACATAAGGAAAGACTTATGCATAATATAATACTAATAGGATTTACAACCATGAAAATAATTTGATTTGTCCAGTACTTAGCATGCTAGAGTAGTTTTACTGACAGAAACTGGCAAATATAATGAAGTACTGATGATAGATAACCAAGTACAGACATTTTGAAATGATATAATAATATATAGAATGTTTCTGTTATACATTAATATTTTTAATCAATGTATATTCTATGATCCTACTTAGGCCAAGTTAGGCGTGATCTCTATTGGAATGTGTATTATGAATGCTATTAAATAAATTTGTAAAATCAACAGACAGTGCATACTAATATTTTAAATCACAGTTGGATATTAACAAAATTATGCAACATTTTACTTGAAAATATTGTTTAAATGACCTTGTTTGGAAAAAGATAGAAGTTTTGGCCTTTATGCTTAGCAATAGACAGTAAAGTTCAAAATTAGTATTTAAAACTGTTTATTTAATTTTGAAAACACCAGGGCTCGAATTTAACCAAGGCACCAAGGCCATTTGCCGCCGGTGCCCTCTCATTTGGCCTCAATGCCTTCAAAATTTGACCATCATCAAGGCCACTTTGGCCTTGGTGCCCCTTATTTTCAGTAATACAAAAGGATAAAATTTGAACAAAATGGCCTCAGGTGCCCTGTTGTAACCCTTAATCAAGCCAAAAATGGCCTTTCCCCTACAAAGCCCAAATTCGAGGCCTGAAACAACACTATCCCTTACCAGCAATTATAGTTTTCCTTTCAGAAACTTATTGTTCTGCAGTCTTTGTTTGGATATACCAACCATTGTCAATTACTGAATTATTGTTTGTTACGGAAGATGATCTAGTAATTAAAATGAATGTATCATTTATAGCCCCTCTTTTAAACCCCTATCACCCAGAACTGTAAACTGGGAATATTGCGGTAATTTGCAAATACCCGCTTTTGTGTGAAAGGGTACTTTTCCTTCAATACCGGCACAGTGTCGGCATCATTCATTAGACCACCTCAGACCCTAGACATATTACCGTTATATTACCGTCACTGCCTTAGGCCAGATGTGTATGAAAGATTCCAGTGTAATAGCTGCTTACGTAGCGAAGCATAAAACAAATGTCAAAGTTTGGAACCTCTATTGTTAAGACGGCCAATTTTACGCCTTTCGCTCAGACCCTTTCATACAGAAAACTGTCATGTTACTGATTCTGGAATTTGACCTGTGTGAAAGTGAAAGGGTTTAGACTGGCAATAATGCCAGCATGGTTATGGTAACATTGCGGAATTTTCTGTGTGAAAGGGGCTTTAGTAAAAGGTATGACTTGGGTAATAAAAGTTTACCCTTCAATTACAGTATTGATCTAACAATATGACTAGGGCATGCCTTATAATTTTAATAATGTTTAATGAAAATCCACCAACTTTTTACATTTCTTTCTCAATTTACTCCATGGATATTTAAATTTACTCTGGCATGCATTTGCAATTATTTACTCCAATACATTCTTAATAGGCCTACATCAAAATGTTTGTAATTTTAACAAAGCTTATGTCAGCATTGCTATAAATCTTGTTTAAATTCAAATCACAAAAAATATATTTAACATTTTCTTTTATTCTTCGGATATAAAATATCCCTAGTATAATAGTGTATTCATTATAGGCCATTTTTATTACAGGACTGCATATTAAGACATGAACAATAGACACTCAATCTTGATTTTACTAAAGAAATCTAGAAAACTGTTTTGTGTACTCAGAGATTGCTGACAGACTTACACAGGATTAACCCAAGAATATAACAAAGCATGGAAATTACAGAACAGTAGGCTTTAGGTAATAAGATCAGTACTGTATTTCCTACTTGAGATTTTCAAAACAAGGTCATAATCCTTTAATCTTGGTTTATTTAAATTCACCATATTAACTTTATCTATACAAAGAACATTCAAAAGCCACTTTAAATTGATGCAGTTACATTGAATTAAATGCATTTTCAGGAGTGGGTTTGGAGGGAGAGCAGCCGGTGTGCACCCCCTTATTTTATTGTTATACCATACTTGTGTGCCACCTCTTATATGAATCCCATCTAAATAATATTCAGTGCCGTAGCCAGTATGAGGCAGACGAGGCAGCCGCCTCGTCTGAAATTTTCAAAATTTGGCTTTCAAGGGGGACTTGTGACCCTCTGACCTCCAAGAGTGGGTTCCAGTCCCTGGAATCCTACACCCCCGGACTTCTGTTTTTCAACTCTGGCTACGGCCCTGATATTGGACAAATATGCAACTGAAAAGAGTTGAGAAGCACGCAAATTAAGGGTATTTAACACTTTATTTCTTGTCAAATTTGAAACCAAAAACACATCAATACTGGTTTGAAATAGTGCGCCCGTCATCCATTTCACATAATCTTGGATTCACCCCAAGCTTAGTGGATTTTTATTTACCTTAGCACCCTAGGCCTATAGTTAACAAATGATTCTCCTTGAAAACTAAATTTCCTGCTAAATCAGTCTAAAAAATATACAAAAAATACAGGCTGAAGGGTTGTCATATTTGGTAGAGTTTGCTATCATTGACTAAAACAAGAAGTTATTATAGTACTATAATAACTCCTTGACTATAACAACAGTGGGATTAAGAATTACCTTATCATTGAATCGCAATATCAAGCATATCTTTTACCAATTTTACAATGATGGGGAGGGGAAAATGGATGGAGATATGTTACATTTAAAACGTGAGAATTTCATATTAAGATAATGTTACAGTAGGATACACACTGGTGTAATTGTAATGCATGGTACAATTTTTTAAAAAAATCAAGTGCATGTTATCGTGGTACCATTTATTTCAACGCTTATTTGTGTTTTTACAAACTATGAATAAACCAAACAATTTCTTCTTTTGTGTGTGTGGTTTTTTTTTTCAGCAGACATAAATCTCTTCTGCAACCAAATGCTATAATCTACCTCATTTGCATAATTGATGACTGCGTCCTTGTTGCTAATCTGACCTTTACACATTCCCGAAGGGGATGACATATCTGTTTTGTCAACTATTCAAGTATTGAGGAGAATCTCTAAAATTATCATCACTGACCTAGCCAAACAAAACATCTCCAAATTACATGGACAAATCGGAAATTAATTTCAGAACATGGTCTTTAGCTGTACTACAAATATTAAATGAATTGTTGCTAAAATTAATTTCAATTATGCAAAAAATGAGATTTAACATTGAACTAATTGTCCATAAATTAAAACATCAATCAAAATGTTTCTTACCAGAATACAAACCCTAGAGCAATGCTCAAAATCCACAGACAAATATCGTTGCTTACTGATTTTTTTCCACGATGAATACAGTAATTTGTACAGTTCCGGTCGTTCAATCGTCAAGTCTGAATTGTTTGCGATTCATGATCTGAATGCTAACCACAGAAGAGCTAAAGCACTGCTGCTGAAGTGCTCTAGCTTTTCATCACAGGTTACCAATCCATTTTTGACCTCTATTTTTCTTTTATTTTGTCTCCAAAACTCTTAGGAATTTTCTCTATGACTGATTATTGGATATTTTGAAGAGGCTGTTCTATGTTAAATTATTATTATTTATAATACGGTATTGCTGGTAATTTTCTTGGCACATTAATTTTGGAAAAAAGCTACTATGAATATATATATATATATATAAGGGAAACAGACATGTATTTACATTTTGAGACATTCAGAGACAAGCCCAAATGCTGACTCCATGCATC
>JAOTQE010127865.1:0-12272 GCA_025631205.1 Nesometra sesokonis
AGAGGCTTCCAGCCTTTTTGATGTTTTTTGCTCATTTTTAGCATATAACGTTGCAATATTGGGGGTAAATAATTTTAGAATAACCTAATTTTTAGTGTCATCATCATAACTTATGTATTTCTTCAAGATAAGCAAGTTATTTTTCAAAATCTAATTTTTGTCATTTTTCAAGTTACAATACATATTTAAGGAAGGACAATAACTTAATTGGGAAAAATCGTCACCAAGAAACATCTGGAAAATCTGAATAAATCAAACAAAAAATATACTGAGGTTAAAATGCGTTAGAAAACAAATGCACATGTTTATTAAATGGCGTCTGATGGTTTCGTTGGCAGTGTTCCCGCAGGAATTTCAGATTATCCGATAAAATATCATCCGATCAAATCAATTTAAAAACTACAATGCGCAAACTCAATGCAGACCATAATACATTATGTGTCTACTAACTTCCGGTGATTTTTTGGTGATTTACCTTTTCATCGTGGCACCCTGGTTGCTCATGGTGATCCTTACAAAGCAAGATCAAGGTTGACCTGGTGTCAAAGGTAAAAAATTATCACATTTAGGTCAATTATCAGATAATTATCGGATATTTTTATTACGCCAGAATAGGTTAAACATACGTTTCTGCAGTACATTTATCGGATAATTTTTATCAGGATAATTTATTGGATAATTTTTTCCTGCGGAAACACGGCCTTTGATGCACAATAAACATGCGCAACTAATGATATAACCTCAGTTAAAAACAAATTTCAAAGTTAAAATAGGAAATTCGGCGCAGTGCTTTCTTGTATTCTTGTTCAGATTTTGTTACATCTAACTGTAAGTTTGAACCTCATCCTTTACAGGACGAGACCTACATCATGTTTAAACCAAGTCTCATTATGAGGCTTAGAGGATGGCAGTGCCTGTTTCGTCATACGAAACAACATGGTGTGTAGCTAGATTTGAACCTGGAACCTTGAAATCAGAAGGAAAGCATGTAAACCATTAAACTATAATTCAACTCCGCCACTTTGACAAAATTAGACAACTTCCTAAAGGCAGCTGAATGGCAAACAATGTCTATAGTAAAAAAAAACTATGTTCCCTGATGATCTTTCACACAATCAGGTCGAACCGCTTTCACAACTCATTACACAGGATGAATGCTATTCATAAGCTTCAGAACACATTATCATTGGTTTTATATTGCTAGATATAATTAACTGCCAGTTGCCTAGAGTTGAACTCTTTGATGCCTTGGGGTACAAAGTAACAATTAACCACAACTAATGTGTACATCTGACACTGTAATATCCTTTTTTCTCAAGGTAATGCCCTATTCTTTCTTTTCTTCATTCTTTCTCATTTCCTCCACTTGGTTAACCTAAATAATCACATTTTTCCTCCTTCACTTTTCATCTTCCTACATCTACGGTAAGAACCTAGATTTTAGCATCTAATTTCCTTGAGCCCATTTTCATGTCGATTGTTGAGTTGACTATACTATAATAACTCCTTGGTTGAGGCAAGTAACAATAATAACTTAATGATTTTTCAACTCACCGCAACTCAATGACATTATCTGTAGTTTGTCTATAAGATCTCACATTTGACTGCTGAGATCTAGCTACAAAAATGCTTAAAAGCAATTGTTAAAAATTGTTATTAATATAAATCGACAAAGACACAACACTTCAACAATATTTCAACTTTACTTTTAAATAAATCAAAATCCAACAAGGTTTTTATTTGATATGATTCAGGACTATATTGTAGTAGTTTGTATCATATTAGGGAAAAAAATTCATTAAACAATGCTAAGAAACCATCTGAAAGAAATCTGTTAAAGTTTTCAGCAAAACTATAATTGTTTCAGTTTGAGATAAATGTATAATTAAATTAGTTGGAAGGACCGGACATGTAACAAATTAGCTTACCTGTTTGTGGGGCACGAGTTCATTGAATGCAGGCTTTCATAACAACATATGAGTAGTATCGGCAGCAAGGTGTACTTTGTGTGAGGTAGATTTCATATGGGTGAAGACACTTCTCACTTTTTCTAGTTTACTTTAACCTTTATAGAAAAAGAAAAAAATTCAATACAAGGGCAGATAGAATTGATTATTAGATTATCACTCCTGCGCGTGTCAAAAAAATGTGTAAATTTTGACGCGGTAAGAAACAAAAAAAATGTTTTTACCGCATCAAATTTTTGGTCACCCGTCACGAAAATCGGCTATCGGCACCGGACACCCTTCCTTCAAGTTGAATGTTCATTTTTGTGGCTATACTTACAGCATCAAACTTGAACGGCGCCGCCAGCGGGGGTCGTCCAAGGAGCTAATAAAGTTTACGATTACCGTGGTGTTATCTCTGTTTTTATAATTGTAAAGTATTAATTTAAAAAAAAAAAACCTCCCTCCCTCATCGATTTTTTTTTTAAAAGAGTGATAATCTAATAATTATTTCTATTTGCCCTAAAAGTCAGTTTTTAAACTTTACTTCAGTATTTTAGATGACATCATTTCTAAATTGAACACATTTTTTATTTATCTTCATAGTCAATAAAGGAATCTTTTCAAAATAAAACAGATATTTTACTGAATAAAGCACATATTTGCAAGGAGTTACTCAACATTTTCACATTTGCGGCATGTCAAGGCAAAACCACCAAGTTGTAGAAAAATTGAAAATTGAGTTTTTGTTATAGCCATGTTCCACTTTTCGTAAGCTTAAAATTGAGGGGTCAATTAACAATATCGGACAACTAAAACTGAAGTTATTCGACAAAATATACACACATTTCTTTTGTATTTGTTTTTATTTCCTGTTGTTTATTTGCTTATTTCTCAATAACTTCCTGTGCGACAACTTGGTGGGTTTTCCCTGACTAACCTCATTTGTTCACAGTGCAAAAATCCTAAAAGTTATGAAAAAAGATGAATTTTCAAGAGTGACTTAAACTGAGAGTAGGTTGCGGAATGACGGATAGAATAGGGTAATTAATTCCATAGAATTGGTGGCTGTGCAAAAAATCCTTTAAAAAGGAAAAGATTTCATTTGTGTTTTAGGGGTCGTTAACAAGAGAGGGTCCATAATACAGTTGAACCTCCCTGTGCGGACACCTCCCATAACGGACACTAATTCAAAGACCCGTTTGCTCTTCCTATCTATCAGCGCATTTGATACCTCCCGTATGCAGACACCTCCCGTAAGCAGACACGGATGCTTTTTGTCTTAAAATTTCAATTTTTTGTATGTTAATTTACCTCCCATAGGCAGACATCCCGGAAAATTTAATGATTTTTCTGTACAACGAATACAAATTTATGTACAAAATCGTCCTTATACTTTAAGGGATGATAATTATCCTACTGAACCAATCCTGCCTATATCGAATGCGATGTCTAGAAATTTAAGAGGCAATTTCTGTTGAGAATGTTGTGAAAGAGACATAAGGGCGAATACATAATTTTAGAACTTTGGCCCTCTATCGACCAAAATTCTCGTAAACACCTCCCGTAAGAGGGTGTCCGCTTACGGGAGGTTCAATTGTAGGTAGATTAGAAGTGGTCATTGTCTGCCCAGATGAAATATGCTATGTTCATACTTGACATGCAGGCATTGTAATACAACTCAAATAAAAATTGTTATTTCTCATCAGTCAACTAACTTAAGCCTAAGGGCAAAGGTCAAATAAATCAACACATGGAACAAGAAAATTTAATATGACTGTTACTTAAATAACCTTAGAGTCAGCTACATTTCTTAGATTGGTAGCTGGGAAAGATTTAATTTGGAAGGACTGAGGGGTATTGGGCCCCTACTTCAAAAAATAACAGTAAACACCAAAAATCTAAACATTTTTTAATATGATCATCATCATCAATTTATAGCCTATAAAGTCAATTTATTTTAATATTTTGTTTTATTAAAAAGATTTCAACATTTTTGAACCAGGGTTTAGTTTTATTCTATTTTATTTGGTTCCCTAAGTAAAAGCCTCGAAAGTTTACACTAGGGTAAATTTCTTCTTAGCAAAACTGGCGAAAGGTTGCCAATATTTGTAGGCAAATTATAAATTCTTTAGCCAAACTTTTAAAAATGATAAAAACTGATAAAAAATGGAAAGATTTTGGGGATTTTCATTTACACAATTTGGCGAAAGAGGTTATTTTTATCTTAGCCAAATGAGAATTTCAGTCACCATTAGAGCATAGGCCTAAATGTGAAAGGTGAATGAACGGGATGAGAAGAACAAGAAAAGGAGTGGATGATTTAAAGATTATTGGGATTAGGATAATGTTAAGGAAGAGACAGTCAAGATCATGTCTATAAGTGACAGGACAACTGAAAGGACCCTCAAGAATGTTAATGACTGATATTAAGTATATCATTGTACCTGGTATAAAGTTCACGTCCTTTGAAAATGGAAGATATTTATGGAGAGACCATATACCATCGGGGCGGATCTAGGATATCCGAAAGAGGGGGGGACACACTTTTCCAGGTCCAGGTGGGCTCCTGTTTTGTTTTGACAAGCACAAAAAAAAGGGTATTTGCCGATTTTTCGTGTTCTGCCTCAAATTTATGCTATTAGGGTAAAATTTCCACCCAGCGCTCCTAATATAAGGGGGTGCAAAATGCTGCGCCCCCCCCTCCTCCTAAATCCCCGTCTGACCGTACTAACCCTCCTTTCAATATGGAATCCAGGGCTGTGCAGAAAACCAAAAATGATTAGGGTGTCCCATCGGCAACCATGGTCTTGGCTCACGATTGCGCTAATTTGGTCTATTGAGCACCATTTGTGGAGATTTGCGCTTTACAAATCGTGTTTATTATTATTAATGTTTTGGAAGATGTAATAAGTCTAATAGTGGTGACAAAGAAAACAAGACCCATATGCGAGTTCTCACCACAAAATGAGTCACATCCTAGGTGAGATGAAATTTAGATAATCACCAAAATAGGTCAGAAGACAATTTTTGAGAAATTTTTATACATAATTATAGTATAGTGTTTCTATTGCAAAGTGAGCTTCATGCAGATTTTCTGAGATTTATAGTCGTTTTATTGTTTATTTTTCAATTGCATTATGGGCAAATTTCTGAAAATCATGTTTCTCATGAAAATTTCAAATGCTCATATCTTTGGATCTACTTATCCAATGAATGTCATTTAAAGTGTAGGTTACAGCTATATTGTGTCCTATGAGAAGGTACCAATACCTTAATTTTGGATTCTTCTACCATGAGACTCATTTTGTGGAGAGTCCTCACAAAATAAAACTTATATCTTCCAAAAAGAGATAAGTAAGAATCATGCTGATGAGAAGGAATTACTGGTAATTCATCTCAATCAGATGACCTCCGAAAAGGTCAACTTTAATAACCAGAATTAGTTGGGTAATAATAATGTATTGCAACAGGCATCATTAATCAGTCAGAGAAACATAAAATCACTTCAACCTGTCAAAACCTGACAACAGATAGGAACAACTTGGTACATAAATGATGAATTTATTAAGAGTGATTTAGTCAACATTAGGTAAATGTTGGCGCTTCCTGTTAAGTTTATACCAAGGAAGGTTGGTTATTAAAAGACAATTATACTTTAAGCACTGAATTATTGGATAGAACTTACACTGTGACATAAGGTGTTTAGAAATGTTGAAAACTTTTTGTTGATGTAAAAAATGAAAACCTGATGTTTTTCAAGAATATCACATTTTTGCGATAACTGGCACAGTAATTTTTGTGTAGAGAAATATTTAAGGCTTACTATATTCACCGGTTGATGGCAAAATGTGTAGCTATCTCTCAAGGTCTTTTCAGAGGTTCCAAGTTCAAAAAACAGAATTCCTTAGATTTACTCGTGATCATCCTACCACTGTTTGTAATGTCTACCCGTTCTGAAATGAGTGTACAGATATCCTTATTTATAAGCTCAACATCTTGCCTGTTATGAAATGATAGTTTAAAAAAAAGTAACTGGATCAGCCAAATTAAAAGAGACCTCGAAGGACATGTAAATATTGACACCAGAACAGGTCATCCTGCCTTAAACAGAAATAAATCGAAACAAATTGTGCAAAGCATAATGTTGCAAGACAGAAAATGTTGAGAAGGAAGGAAGGAGTTTCTAACATGTATTGTCACTGCTAAAATTTGTTATCCTACTCCCCAAAACATTACTGAACTTCATAGTTTGCTTACTTTCAACCAATATTTTAAAATAAATAGGCCAATTTATACTCTGCTTGTGAAACTTTTACAAAACCTGCAAAATTTCCTGGATAAAACTAAATTCCGGGAGAAAATTTGGTAATTCCAGGAGCCCGGAAAATGATCCAAAATTCCTGGAGACTCCACGACATTTCTGAAGACTTGGGAGCTCTGGTCTTTTTATGTGCGAGAATTTATCAGTCGTGTGATCATAAATACTTGCACATACATAGTAACACTGATATGTACTGGTCTCTACTTAGAATAATTATTAACTCTGACCATGCTCTCTTTTGCAGCTGCTTCTGGAGGGAACACATTTATTACCAAGCAATATTTAGTTACTTTTATGGTAACTATTCATTTATTTAGTATATTGGAGAAAATTGATCACTTATCAAATATATGACCAAGTAAGGAAGAGATTTGATGATTTTACTTGCAATTTTCAAAATTTATTCATTTTTTTTCATCAATTTGAAAGAAACAACATGAGTTTTATTTATCAAGATATTAATAAACCACATGATAAATCCTTATAAAATTTTTGTTTGACCTGTTTCACGTTTTCTTACGATAACTGCCAGTACATTGGAAATGTTTAAGCCCTACATTTGTAAGCCCTTGGAACTAATGAATGTTTATTCTTTGTATAGGTATGTTGAAAGGGCAGGTGAGGAAGTCCCCTGGGTGCCATAAACTAAGCTGTCTTACTGGCTGATATATCATGCAAACCCCAAGGGAACCAACAATAAAACCAAGCAACTGAGTGCCTACCAACAAGCTAGCCCACTACTTCCATCAAACTTAGCTTTGCTTTCAGAAAGGGATTCAAAGTACTTTCCTGCTAGGATTAACCAAATTATGGTTTTAAAGCAACATAGGACACAGAACTTGTTTGACTCTCGTGAAGGACTAGCCCAACATTTTACTCAGACTAATATACATTATTTTTATATATTGTATTTGTAACTTGCTTCAGAACATAAAATATACAATTAAACTAATATATAAAAAGTACAGTTGAAAAGTTCTTTAAATTTGTTTTATTGCAATTTTATCATCAATTTTTGACTTTTTTATATAACGATTCAAAACGCTGTTTCAAATCGGCGATTTTGGAATAATGATTGATAGGAAAACAGGCTTAAATGCTGTCAACCACGGCGTTCTTGTCCTGCAAAAACTGCCTAGTGATGAAAATACCAAAAAAAAAGTTTACCAAATCCACAAAATAGTACACAATTCACTGTACAATAAGTTAGGGAAAGCTGTTATTTTTTGGAGAGGGTAAAAAGGAAGGTAAAAATAATGATAACCAATACAGTACCGATTATAAAATTTTGGAAAAGAAGTTTTCATTAACATTTAAAAGACCTCAAAACCTCTCTCCTCAGATACAAACACGTCATAAAGCCTGTTTTACACTAGGCGAACTTTTTCGCACGCTGCGAAAATTTTCGGCTCGAAAAAATTTGCAAGATCGCGTCACTGATTTAGACTAGAATGCGATATATCACACGATCTTTCCTGCTGTTGACCACACATGGAAATGGCTGCCGTAAATATCAATGACGTGAAAATTTTTGTTGTTCTGATTGGACAGTGGGTTTTTTCGCCATGACTCGTTGCGACAGAATAGAAACTGATTGAACTCACTTTTTCGTTTCGGCGATCAGCAGCAAAGTGCCACGGCGATTAAGCAAATCATCCAATTGACAACAAATTATAACGGTGCATGCCTGTGCTCAAAAAATTTTGCGTCGCGTGAAGACATTCGCCTAGTGTAAAACAGGCTTAACACTCCACTCGGATTCAAAATTATGATCACAGCTTTATGTCTACCAAAGGTTTCTATAAAGATATTACATTGAAACAAACTAAAGCCAGAAATGAGGTAACCAAGTTTATGAACTGCAGATGTCGGCATTCTCTCTGAATTACAGAATGGCGACAGAGGGCAAATGCTTGTACTAAGAGTCATAAATCTTGTAAATATTCAAGAGAACAAACAGTAAATACTAAACAGAATCATATTTTTTATGAATTTTATTAAGGGGTTGGAATGTACACATACAGTTGAACCTCCTTGAGTGGACACCTCCCGTAAGCAAATACCTCCCGTAAGTGGACACTAATTTAAAGACCTGTTTGTTCTTCCTATCTAATCAGTGAATTTGGTACCTCTCGCGGACACCTCCCGTAAGCGGACGCAGACACTTTTTGTCCTAAAATTTAGATCTTTTGTATGTTAATTTACCTCCCATAAGCGGACACCCTGGAAAATTTAGTGATTTTTCTGTACAACGAATAAATATTTCTGTACAAAATCGTCCTTATTCTGTATTGGCTAAAAATCATATTACTGAACCAATCTTAAAAATGAAAAACCACATATAGTAAAGTATAAAATGCAGTGTCTAGAAATTTAAGCAATTTCTGTTGAGAATGCCGTGAAATATGAGACATAAGGACGTATACATAATTTTACAACTTTGGCCCTCTATCGGCCGAAATTTTCGTAAGCGGACACCTCCCGTAATCAAACACTTTTCCCGGACCCGAGGGTGTCCGCTTACGGGAGGTTTAACTGTAATTGAATAGGATTGTTCTTGTTTTCACTAGTCCACTGGGCAAGTTGACTTTACATTTCACTAGCCCACAAGTAATTCAAATAGCCCATGTCTGTGGTAACTTAATCTACAATGTGTAAAAGTGACTGCTTGACACTTATATTCACTAGCCAACTGGGCAAGTAAAAATGAAAGTTCACTAGCCCGGTGCGGTTTTCACTAGCCATTGTACGCTGGGCTAGTAAAAAATCGAGCCCTGATAATAGCACCTGTTTAGGGGTCAATGCAAGTTTTACTTTTATACATTATCATGATGATATTAATTTGGATTTTAAATTATTCTTCTTATTCAGGCAACTGGTAATATGAGGCAGCTGGCCAACAAAGCAAAATAACAACACAATTTAAATTTAAAAGTTTTTATGGATCTTATGGGTTAGAAATTCTGTAGACTGGTGTGGCTAGATCCCCGTCGGGAGCCTTTTCTCCACCACTACCCATTCCGTCAGGGGCTTTCGCCCTCCCGGTCGGAGAATTTGCCCACCTGTCAAGGAAATTCTGGTGCCACCACTGGTCCAGGGAAATCCTAAGACTAAGGAGTTCTGTTTATTACTTCTATTTACAGTTGATAATCTACTTTAATCATATGGCAGAAGGACCTGAATAAATATATAAGTTACAATTTAGAATAACATTGGGTAGCTAAACAGAAACGGTACAGTATGCTGCATCTCAGCTAGGCTATCAGCTACGGTGTAAAATATTGGCCATTGGTATCAAGTTAGGTGAATAAAGATTATTATTATTAGGAAAATATGTGACAGCACTGCAATAGTGGTAGCTTTTCATGTTTTAGAGGGCATTTTTCAAAATGGCTGCCAAGTTGCAAAAAAAGAAATATTATTGAAATGGCTTATCAGAGAAACTTGGTTTTGGTCTTAAATTGATTATTAGGTACATATTCCTATTCACCTTTCTAATTGCTACAAAGAAGCAATTCTTCAAAATTACTTTGCCTTCTTTGGCTAACAAAATGGACGATATACTGAACAAAAGCCTGTTTTCCTGTCGTTTGTTAACGCCAAAAACGGTGATTTGAATCAAAGTTTTCGATCATTACTTTTGAAAAATGACGATTTCCACAACGATCAACAGAAAAAGGGGTCACTTACGACATTAAAACTAGAAATAGATCACACGTTTTGTTTACTAAATTTTCGGGAGTTGCAACTTGCTTCAGAACATAAAATAATTATATCTACTAGTATATAAAAATTGCAGTTGAAAAGTTTGTTAAATTTGTTTTATTGCGATTTTAATTCGTCACAAAGATTTACAAATTTTGTTGCTCACAGCGTAGTACGGCCGTTCCGTGGTAAAACAACGTAACTTGATTTTTTTCGAGATGAGATTTTTGCATTTGGGAAAATAACTTATCTTGCTGAACAGTGTGTGAAAATTTCGAATCCTGAACTTGAGACGTTTCTGAGATAGCAGCATGTAACTATAAGCATGAAGCGTAAAATACAAGATAAGATACATTGTTTTGCCACGGAATAGGCAGTTTAACGACATTTTATCATCCCCAGTAGTACCGGGGACGCAGTGAAATGGTTAAACCTGTATATAGTTTGATACCGCATATCTACATCTTTAAACAGACTTGGAATAATGAAATAAGAAAGATAATAATATAAACACTCCAATCGAAGTTAAACTTTCTACATCAAACTATAATTCCAACGTTTTACTTAATTCATTTATAATTTAAAACACAATAAAATGGTTTGTCAGGTAAAGCATTTCAAAAATGTTAGCAATATTTGTTATTTTGTTCTGAAAAACAGGTAATAAATTTGAATTATCCCATATGTATTGTAAATAAAAATGTCAAACTCGCTGCCAAATAACAGGTCAAAGGCATTTTAAATTCTACAGAGCCCAGGCAATGAAACCTTAAACTGCTTCACAAAATTAACAATTCCCATGTAAAAGCTATTCAAGTGAGCAAATATTTGAATTAACAATTCCGTTCCAGGTAATTTCACAACAAAGACGCATCCACAGTTAATTACGCATTCGGTTCGCTATCTCTTAAACCATCTACATAGGATTTTTATGACAATTTTTCTCTTTTAAACCGTGGATAAAAAAAAGAGAAAAGTACGTATCTGTCAGATTTGCATTCCTTGGCAACAACCAACCATTTAATAGATGATACAATCTGATAATATATCACAGACAATAATTTTGCTGAAATGCAAGGCCATTAAAATGACATGTATTCTTTCAGAGTTTGAATCAATTATCTTCTGTTCATCTTCATCATATCCGGAGATATTTAAATTTTTATACTATATAAATTCTTTCCACTCAATTTATATAATCGTGGCTTTTGTGTATATTTTAGGGATTTTGCCAAAACCTTGTAACTAACAGGCATGTAATTGGGCCTAAAAGGTACTTTGTCCTTTTGCACCACTCAAAAGTTTTTTATTAATAAAAAAAAATTTTAAAAAACTGTTTTAATAGTCTTATCTCCAACTAAAAAAATCAAGCTGGAATGCACTTCGTAAGATGATGTTGATGATGATGATGATGATGATGATGATGATCTTATCAGATCTTATATGTATTGTGGTAGGCCATTTCAGATTCTGCATGCTGCTAAAATACCTCCATATTGCTTGAGTAAAAGTTATGAAATGTCATTCGAAACTTTATAAAAAAATAACTAATATCCACAATTTCCCCTTACCCTAAAATATTGAATTTGTTTAGGTCTTACGCCGGATGAGTTCATCTACCCTCTGAGTTTTGCATGTTTCAAGAAAATCTGAGAACTATTTTCTAAAATCTTAGAAAGTCGAATTATTTTTTTTTTGGTTATTATACTGTTATTTAATCTATATAATAATTATTTATTTTATTTACTTATTACAAAATAAAGTTTAATCAAAGATGTAATGTCATTTGAAAGATGGAAAAAAGTAGATTTCGGAAAAAAAATTGATAATTTTGAAGATATAATTTATCGAGACAAGGGCAGATCCATGATTTGTAGTTGGTGTGGGTTTAAGCCATAAACCAGTTGGAATGCACCCTGACCCGGACTTTCACAAGCAAGAAAACAAAAGAGAAATCTTATTTGCACTAGCATTGACTTGCAGCTTGGGTATCATATTAACCAATTTATATTCCATAATTTATCCACAGATTTGTACATTCCACCAATAAAAATATTTTAAGGTCAATTTTAGGGGGCGGGGAGGCCTGAAGACTGCTAAGCCCCCATCCTTAAATCCGTCCTTATAAGAAAATGAAATATGAATTCTCAATCTTCTCTAGATAATACACCGAATTAGCGACCTTGTTTACATCTGGATTCGTGGGTATAAATATAAATGGAGGGCGCTATTTTATATACTTCGCTGTGTAAAATGAGCTAAGAAAGGACAAATTTAAAGTTTATGTATTTGTATTT
>JAOTQE010127876.1:0-13697 GCA_025631205.1 Nesometra sesokonis
AGTGCGAACGGCTAGTGATTTAACCCAAAGGCTATAATAAAAAAATACTGGGATTTTTATTCTAAGTACGAACACAGTTATAGTGATGAAAACAATATTATAAAAAATGACAGTTTACTTTTATGTCTGTTTGTTGAATACGAATAGACGAAAGCAATAACAACCATCACAAGCCATCTTAGTTTCTGCTGACTGTTTATTCAAAACGTGCAGTCCGCACCGCCTTATAACATCAATATGATAAAAAATACCAAAATTTCACAACAAAAATATGTCTGAATTCTTATTGTGGTAATGATAATGGTGACAACATACAATGTTATTAATACAAAGATACTGTATGTGGATGATAATGTTGGTGATGAATGAAATTTAAATCATTACATGATGTTCACTGTTGTCTTTTTAGGTAGTTTAAATTGTGCATCATTTACTGCTGGCATAGTAGAGGCCATATTAACTGGATCAAATTTTGTAAGTAAAAACCTCTCTTGATAAATAGTATTTTATAATGAATTGCCTTTCATTAAGAATCTATAACCCCCAACCATAAAGGGGTTATTATTGTTGACAAACTTGACTGGTTACCATAAATGAGTGAACAGTTTAACTAACACGCTATAGTACAGTATACAAATATTGACTGCTCTATACTCAGGGAATAGTGAGATCTACTGTCCAGAGGTGAAGAGAAGACCAGAGCATACTATCTTTCCAACGGCTGAAGGCCCAAGGAAAAAAAACTAGGTTCTGGTCTTATCACTGAGGGACAGTACATCTCACCATTCCCCGAATGTAGAGCAGTCAATATTTGTTTCATACACCTTATACATGGATCTTAAACTTCCTGTTAAATTTTCTCTTAAACTTAGGAAATCTAATGAAGAGTACATTAGATGATGACAGGCCTAATTAACAAAATTGTATTGACCAGCAATTACATTATCATCGTTGTACAACAGTCTTATAGTGTTTTTGTAGACTTACCCAGACAAGGCTATGCCTAACATTTAAAAACAATTGCTTTGAAAGTGACTTTGTAGGTTAAATCGAATAGCCCAAGCCTAGGCTACATGGATTGCTTGTAATACTACTTTCTGAGGCCTAGGTTAGCCCTAATAGTAGTAGAGTGCCTGGCCTAGTTCGTAAATCACCCCTAGTACAATCTCCACCTTAAAACTTTCTAATGATCAGTGATTATGTATTAATTTTTAATACCAACTTGAACATTGTCTTGCAATAGTTTTCAAAAATAATATATTATAACGTATATACCTTTTTATTTTAATATTTTCGCTGTCAAAATTGTCACTTCACTCGTTTGATTCTCATTCAGCTGCTAGCTAAACCAGGTGTGCAGTCTTCGGGTAATCTTGTTTGACCTAGAGGTCACAATTACCATAACACAGCCTATGTCAGCCTAGAAAAGTAAACATCATGATAGGGAAAAATTTACTATCATACTGGGAACTTGATGGTTGGAGTTATTATTTGCTTTTTGACCAATCAGATGACTGGAATCTATGTATGTGGTTTATAACAAGTGGTATACAATGTAATCTGATGCCTGAAAAATTAACACATCTCAAACTTTTTGCATAACAATTTGTTGCCCGAGTTTAAACTCATGAGTTAAAGCTCTTTACTAGCAGCGAACACTTTAAATATAATAGGTAATAATAAATAAATTAACTTTTACCTGAAGAGATCATAATATTAATGACTGATACTCACTATTAATATATCAGGTAATACAATTCTATGCTCACTCTAGCCATTCGCCAAGTCGCCAATGGATACTGGAATTCTCATTTGGCTAAAATGAAAAAGACCTCTTTCACCAAATAGGCTAAATGAAAATCACCAAAAAATGTCCATTTTGCAGCCATTTTTATGGGTTTTTTGTCATTTTTGAAAAATTTGGCTAAAGAATTTATAATTTGGCTAAAAAAAATCAGCAACCTTTAGCCAGTTCGGCTAAAAAAAATTGTCCATAGAGTGAGAGTAAACAATGGATCCAGTTTCATAACCCACATTTAAGTATGTGATATATCATGGTTATAAAAACAGAAACCTGATCAGCACCAGTTGAGTCACTGCTATCCCAGATCCGTGTGCCTCATAAGATGTTAGATTTAACAAACTATAGCCATGCAACAGAAAAATGTGTAGGAAACGTGGTAAACATGGTAAGCATAAGCCTTAATCTCTATATAAAATACTGAGCAATGTGTTCCTAACCCTGTTCCCCAATTCTCAATTTGCCAGTCTACAACATAAGCGTCGTAAGCGTCGGCTTTCCTCATAATGGGTTCGTAAATCCTCATAATATTGTGGCTGGCCATGGAAAAATGAAAATAGATTTTCTTTTCTCCATGGGCTGGCGTATGGCCGTCGTGATAGGAAACCTAGAAATAGAGTAAAAACAAAGATAGTATGAATAGTTATACTCGATTGGGGCCGGATATTGGACTAATAGGTAAGCACAAACGTCGCCTAGAGTAATTGATTTTACCTGGCAGAACGAGAGAACAAAACTCCACTGTTGAGGGCGCGCAGACCTATCTAGTCTGACAAACCCTGACCCCTAGAGGTCAAATTGCTGTCAGGATTATGATTAGCTGCTTCGCAGCAATAACCATATAATGTATGATGTTTACTTATAAAATGACAGAACTGCACTATACCATTGAAGACCTCATATGTTCCAGGAACAACAGCCTCTTGGTAGCAAGCATTTCCTTGAAACCTTGCAATGTCCGTCCGTCGTTCCGTCGTCGCTTCATCATATCCATTTCTAATCCATCCAAACACCTGGCATGTTTCCTCTCCTGAGACCTTTTTGATCAAATGTCCATATTTTCCTTGTTATAGGCTTTATAAACAGGTGAGATTTATGCAATGCACAGGCTATGCCAGCTGTAATCGATCCAGACTTTAAAATGTGTGTACACATGATATTAAGATTGTTAACCATTCAAATGTAGCGCATGTGGATCTTAATGAGATCTATCAGTATCGTTTTTGCTCGATAATGAATCGATGTAAAACGGATTGTTTAGATGTTGTCAGTATTCCCAAATGAGTGAGCTGGAATGACTAGCTGTTAAGCTAGGCCCTTGGTGGTTGCTGTGGTACAACATTTTCTCTATGATTTTTATTATTGTTGCTCGTTGAGAATCAGACATTTGGGAGGATGTAGCATAAGGCTACTACATGCATTGTTTTAAGCTGCTTGTTGTGCACAGCCAAATTTGATTTACAAATTCATTATTCATAGAGAACAGGTTTTAAATACATGGATTCACATTATTAGAATATACAATACAAGTCCCTGTATTTAGCTTGATAACTCAAATGACATCTAATACTTAATTTGCTTTCAAAGCTTTCATATTGAAAAGACTATAATTACTGAAGATGATACAGAAGTTTAAAGGGTGGGAGTGAGAGGATCTGGGATTAAAATTTCTATGAATAAATCTATGGAATAATTATTCGTGACCTAACTGATAAAAATGTACATTTTGACAGTGCGGTAATGATGGTAAACATTTTCTGAATTGGCCCAAAATCATAAGTGTAATTATTACTCATATTACCCAATTAAAGAATAAGAAAATTACTGATTTTGAAAGGGTTGTGTTTGAAAACTCCATTAAACATGACATTGTAACTTACCTATTCTTATGTGAATTCAACTGATCTTTAGCTTTTCAATCCATTTGTTGAGAAATATTGCTCAGGTGGGCACTAGGCTTCAGGTGTAAGGATATTGCATGATATTAATGACAGTAAATCCTCTTAATTAAGATTAACACTACAGTGGTAGGTCTCAAACCTGGACCTTCTCATATGCAGTTGGACCATTTTATTCTTTACATTTTAAATTCCAAATGAATAATAATGTAGTTTTTATATCACCACCCTAGATGATTTGTTTTTCATGCAACTGAGCTTATGTTGGCTTTCTAGCAACCTAAAGAGACCAATTAGAACTAGTTCCATGAGTTCTCATGTGAATGTAATTGAGAGGAACCAGAGCAAGACGTATAGACAAGTGGTTAAGACAGTGGAACCGTGAACCATACTGTAGCACAGGATGGGTTTGAGCCCAGCTGGCACCTGGTTCCGGTGGCCAAACACGTCTTCTCGGATAAGGGTAATAAACCATAGGCCCAGAAATGACTTCGTACTAATGTACCTTAAAGGGCCCTGTGCATCTTTTGAGATGAGTAGTGGATTACCCGTTGTACAGGTTCATACATCCCTGGTTTGGACAGGGGAATGTAGGTTCTTTTAGGACATCATGTGGCCCTTAATGGAGGAGCAGTACATTGAATGTACAACACTAAGTCCACAAGCTAACTAGAGCAGGCACAGATCCAAGGGGGGCCAAACAGACCCTGCCCCCCCCCCCCTTTTTGAAACCAAAAAAAATACATTTTTTTGCACAATTTTGAATAAAACAGGCAACCACGCCCACCCGAATCTATGTTGACATGAAAGTGGGCCCAACCTTTCGGTGGATCCTGGATCCACCCCTGAACTAGAGCACTATTTTAGTGGATATGTGTGTTATTAGAATCTTATAATTATTATTGTTATTATTATTATTATTTTAACATGCCACATTGAACATCTGGAAGCAACTTGGCTTATGTCAAAATTTGCTACTTTCTGTTGCACTAAGTTCCTTGCATTTGGAATTGGTTGCATGGACACTTTTCAATAAGTTTAAGTTGAGTTGATTTCAGTGTCAGGTTGATATATAATGCAAATAAATCCACTTAATCTATTACTAGTACAGTGAACTCTAATTTAAACCAAATCAACCAGTATTAACATTATGTGGGTGTTCAATATTGAAATGTTTTTTACATGTTTTTCTCACCCATTTTTGACATTGCATCTATTGAAGCAGATAGTTCATATAAACGTCTTTCCATAGATGTCGGGGACATTTAGATTTTTCATAAGTCCCCAAGGGCTTGGCCCAAATTCCATGTAACAAGAATTATTATATTTTGAGCCAGAGTTAAATGGAGCCTATAATTACCAGGTAAGCCTTGAAGTAATCATTTTAGACCAGTTTAGACTAGCATTTTTTTTCATAAAAAAATTGTTTTCAAAGTAAATTCCATGTAACAAAAATTACTGAAGTTTGAGCCAGAGCTAACCTATAATTAAATGGTTTTCTATGTAAATTCCATGCTTTCTGAAAATTCCATTTTCAGAAAGCCTTTTAATAATAAATTTTGGCTATCATTTTTTATAAGTTTTTTTTTCTCTGTTATATTTAAATAAGGGCTATCAAGATTCATCTGGTACTACGTTTAAGTATGTTACAAGACCATTGATTTTATGGAGTGTCATACTAGAAATATAGTTCTTTAACATATTTGGAGCCATTTCGACACTAATTGTATATTTATAGTTACGAATTAACTTACATTTAAATTGCAAATTTTCGGTCCCAACTGAATCCTCGTCAGGTACGTTTGGTCGATGCTGCTGTTATTGTTGTATTTTCCTCGGTATTCGGCTTATTTGATGACGTAACTTCATGTTATTGTATGGTAATGGTTATTCATGAACACAGAACTATTCATGACGTAATGTATTACCCAGAAAATATAGGCTACACACAATATGATATAAACGTATAAGTAAAACGCTAATCGGATATGTCGAGCCATCCAGGAGATCCATTGATGCGACAAGTTACAGAAGCGAAACGGATTAAAATACACAGTCCTGGACATAAATAGAAAAGAGGAGTGGGGAACTCCCGACCCCGACCCTTGAGATTCTCACACTCGGCAAAAAAAAAAAAAACCCTGTAAAAAGAGTCCTATTATTCATTGATATATTTGTTGTGTAATCTCATAATTATTTGAAAGACAAGTTTGAGAATAATATGAATTAGTGTTACATTAGTGTTTTTTATTTTTTCTTTATGTACATCTCTCGGTAGGAGCGACTTGATGGTACTATCAGAAGATGAAAAGCGGCCGCTGTTTTCTAATTCGTTGTTGATTTTCATTTCTTTTGCAACCATGGACCATAGTCTACTTGTATCTAAGGCTGAAACATGGCATGGACCAATTTAACTTTTTTTTTAAATAAAAAACAAAATATAGGCATTACTACAATTATTGTAAAAACATCCAGGAGATCCAATGATGCGACAAGTTACAGAAGTGAAACGGATTAAAATACACAGTCCGGGCCTAAATAGAAAAGAGGAGTGGGGGAACTCCCGACCCCGACCCTTGAGATTCTAACACTCGGCAAAAAAAATTGGCTCGACATATCCGATTAGCCTTTTACTTATACGTTTATATCGTATTGTGTGTAGCCTATATTTTCTGGATAATACATTACGTCATGAATAGTTCTCTGTGTTCATGAATAACAAGTACCCATACAATAACATGAAGTTACGTCATCAAATAAGCCGAATACCGAGGAAAATACGACAATAACAGCAGCATCGACCAAACATGCCTGATGAGGGTCCAGTTGAGTCCGAAAATTCGCAATTTAAATGTAAGTTAATTTGTTACTATAAATATACAATTATTGTCGAAATGGTTCCAAATATGTTAAAGAACTAAGATTCATCTGGTTCCAAAATAATTGTGTTTTTACTTTGCTGAACCATGATAAGGAAATAAAAGTATTGCTCAAGACTAATGCTTGGTTTGGACTGGTCTAGTTTCATTATTCAAAATATCAATGCTTCCAAGCATCTCAATACTTCACTCTCAGTAGTCAGTTCCATTATGTTTAATATGTAATGTAACCACCCTACTCTACTACCTTAAGTATGTTGGTTGGTGGGTCACCATTACATTTACAGGTAGTATGTCGTCCAATTGGTTTTAAATTTAAAAGGCAGCTTCTTAAGCCGGGCACTTACTGCGTCGTGCGACGGTCGCACAACTAAACCGTCACTCCCTTGTGTTTGTGGTTTCCAGACGCCATGACAGTCATCTACTTGTCGGCTGAAGGATTTTGTGATTTACCTGTTGAATCACTAAAGAAACTGTCAGCCAATGAGTAGAAGACTGTCATCGTGTCTGGAAACAACACACAGGGAGCGATGGTTTAGTCGTGCGACCGTCGTACGACTTTCATACGACACAGTGAGTGCCCGGCTTTAGTATATTTCAGTCATCCCATTGGTTTGTTGATCCATTTTTGGTGTGTGTCAGTCTCTTTTGTGATTGTCATCAGTATGCTATTTTTTTCCAATTCCAATAGTCAAATTGGTTTGAAAAAGAACTTCAAAATAACCTCATTTAATATTTTTGGGTATTTATTTCAGAATCACCTCGTTTCCTTAAAAAAAACTGCAGTGTAAGGGTTTAGAGACAGTGTACACAAAACAATTTTACTGGTCATTGAAACCATTTCATAAACTTGGACTAAATTCAAGTAGATGATTTATGAAGTTATTCACTACAACAGTTCATGCCCATTTTAATCAGAAACATGGTTAACAACTCCGCAATTTATGAAATTGGTAGGAAGAAATTAAACACAACTGGGGTAGATCAAAGATTTTGAGTTAGGGATTTACGATATCCGTCTCAGCGCCACCAAAGAAGCGCCCTTGCAAATTAAGGATCAGTTCTTATCTGATGATTGCTTGCTGGAATTTTTAAAATTGTACCGGTAAAATAAAATCACATGTCAGGCCCGAAGCCATGACATTTAAAGTGTCAGGTAGTGAGCGAAATTAGAGACTTGAAAGATTTGACCAAGGTGGACCCAAACATCAGAACATTTTTTAAAACATGACAGCTAAATGCTTTTAAAATGGCATCGAAAAAGAAGTTTGGCTTAAAATATGTATTTAAATAGGCCTAAGTACCAGTCATACACTCCATCCTAAAGTGTTACAAGCAATTCAAAATTAATATCTAGTCAATGAATATTGTGACCAAGTTTGAAGAATTTCTGGTAAAAACTTGAATTGTATAAAATTGTATTGTATTTTTTTTTAAGTTTAGGGTGTAGGCGGAGGTTAAGCCTGTTAAACTTTTTAACCTCTCTAGTTACATTGAGAATACAGTAAGAATTTCTGCATTGTCTTTTGTATAAACTGTATAAACCCAATCTTAATATGTTACTTTTTAATATATTTTTTAACCTTTTGTCTTATAGCCATGCAAGGTGACAGCACATTGGCACAAAGGAACAACATTCATGATAAAGTTTGATGATTCTGTGATAGCAAGGGATAAAATACTTGAACAACGATAGTCATATAAAGTACATTGTATATTTATATCATATTCAATAGCAGTAATAATGATTATAACATAAATGACATTTTTAACTCCGTGGAACTGAGTTAAGTGGCCACCAACTGTGGTTTTCTTTTTGTGGACAAACCTTAAAATCACTACTCCTCTGTTATCTTTCAATGGATTTTGGCTGAAGAAAAAATGTCCTGTCATAGTGGGAATCGAACCCATAACCTTTACTATGGTAGAATGGTCCTGTTATATGATGTCTTAACTGACTGAATCATGCATACAACTGATGCTTTTAGTCATATTGTAGACTACTTGAATAATAAAATTCATTTTTAGCGTAATAATAAAAAATGCATTTCACATTTAAATCATCGTTCGAAGTTTGATCATGTTCCACAGAGTATAGTTCCCTTTCAGCTTGTTTTATTTCTGTTTGAATAATAAACCCCTAATTTCTCCAGAAATATTTGGATTAAATTAACTGGTTCAGTGCAAACAGTTCCACTTTGTTATACTATATTAACAGATTTACATGTCAGCATACACCAAGCAAACTGACAGCTAATTTTACTTAAATTATTCAGCACAAAGTACATTACATTAGGCCACTGAGTCCACCATATACTAAAATTAGGATATCTCAATATAATTAATTGGATTAGTGTGATTTTTTTATTCTTCATCATTCAGTGGGCTATTTGTTGTTCTGCTGTCCTTAGATTTGCTTGCACATAATAAGGTGTTAATAGAACAGTTACAGTAATCTAAGGTCTCATAAAAAAAATTAGTTTATCACCACCGCACGCATCACTTTTGCGGAAATCCCTTTTTTTTTTCTTTTACTCATTTGAGGCTAGTCTTGGCAAAACCATCAAGTTGTCGCACAGAAAGATATTGAAAAATAAGCAAATAAAAAACAGAAAATATAAACAAATAAAAAGAAAATCTGTGTATATTTTGTTCAATAACTTCATTTATACATGTTCGATTTGATAATTGTCCCCTCATTTTGAAGCTTACGAAAAGAGTAATTTGGTTGTAACAAAAACTCAATTTTCAATTTTCCTACAACTTGGTGCTTTTGCCATGACATGCCTCATTTTACTTTTTCAAACGATGTTTTTTTTTCTTTTGTCATATTCACTTGAAATGCTTTGGATTTTCTTAAAATGAGTTAACATAAGCGATTTATTCGCACTTATGATGATGTGCACAAAAACTAGGCTTACACGATTGATGTTCAGTGTAGGCTGGTGTGCACTGTTTTGTTCATACAGGAGTTGTATTTGCGAGGGTATAAAATAATGATGGATGATCGGGCCAACCTCTCAAGATCATTAAAAAATTGGTGGGTTGGTTAAAAAAAAACCTCCCGCCCTCAACAGTTTTTATGCTTTGGTAGGGTGATAAACTAATAATTTTTATTATAGGGCCTAATGATTGGGGGCATGTAAACCTTAAGTACGCTGTTAAATTTTTGAAATTGCTGAATTTTGGATACAAGTAGATAAGGACCATGTTACCAACATAGAGGTTATTAAACATGTTACCCAAATTATCAGACCATTTGAAGACCTCTTAACTACAGTTAAGAGACGAAAACTGAAGTTTTATGGTCACATAACAAGATCAACAGGACTTTCAAAAACTATTGCAAGGCACAGTACTGGGAAAACGAGCAAGAGGCAGACAGAAGGATAACATACAAGAATGGATGAATCTCAGGCTTGGAAAGGCAGTGAGAGAGGCCGAGGATAGAGAGGGTTGGAGGAAATGGTTGCCAAGTCTTGTGTGTCGCCCCAACGGTCACCATGACTCCGGGATATGTCGTTTGTCGTAGATGATCTTTATCATTTACTCATGTGCACCTCAAAATTTCAGAGGCTATAAGATATAATACATTTTTTGCAGCAGTATATCCTTAAAAAGAGTATTTATCCAACCATGTTTTTTTAAAGAATATGATCGGAATAAGTAGGTTTTGAGTTTTGATGATTTGGGGAAGTTGGTGCTCAAACGGCATGGTGGAATATAAATTAAAGTGCATATTCAGTACTGTACATACAGGAATGATCTGTCAGGAATCCATCGCACTAAGCATTGGCATTTTGTGCAACATACAGTACAGCTCCTTCCATGGTACCTTAGGTACTTTATTTACATCTAAGTGAACTGGGAGCTGTCCACTTCAGGAATTGAACCAGGTTTATTGGCAAGGTAAAGAGTGACCTAACCACTCAACTATCATGACTGGGATTACTGTATCAGGATAAGCAGTTATTAAAATAAAATTAAAATTTATAAATAACTCCAAAGTAAAGTGGTTTTCTTTATATAGTTAGAAAATGTTAATTCACGGTCAAATCTTTTAGGTAAAGATTTTACCATAAGTTTAGGAAGCTTTCAGATTAGTTTACTGATCTGCATTATAGTAACCAACTGTTTTCCAAGTTCATTTTACCAAACCAAAGTGCAATTCAGACGAATTCCAAACAACCATATATGGCTTGTGATTGGTGATGTGACAAATAAATAAATGACAAGTTACTGCATAACATCATTTAATTTTTTTTTTATTTATTTAAAGAAAACAATTTGTTCTACTTTTAAATACATTTTTCCATATAAAAATTCATTGTACCATGTAGTTTAAACAGGGCTTGTTTGTCTGTGAATGTCCAATCTTTTGGTCTACAATAACTTCCTGCTTTAAGTTAAATTACAAGTGAAAGGCAGGCTTTTTAGACATTTATATACTACATTTAAAATTTATTACAGAGACACAAAAAACAAGCACAAGTGTTCTACATGAAACCAGTTCAATTGTGGATCTAAGCACATTTTTCCATTCAATACACAAACACAAGTTCATTTTAAAATCAGGTACAGAACGTTTGTAGCCTTTTTTTAGATGCACATGTAACTTGCATGTTAATATGATTCCTACTAGGGCTTAGGCACATAATTTGTGATAGGGACCTCTACCAGGTCCAAAAATGATTGTAAAAATTATACATAAAATAGCAATATTGCACAAGAATATTTCTTATTTAAAAATAAAACATTAAAACAGAGCTCCAAAGTCTTCAGGAGGAACCTGGATCTCTAGAATTTGACTCCGATTCTCCTAAAAAATCATTGTTTTATCTTGGAATTTGAATTGAGGATATCTCCCTATTTTTAGCTCCAGCTGTACGGAGCTCTATAAGCACCCATCTGATTAATTAATTACGTTAGTAAGTAATGGATCTTTTTTGGTAATGGTGGGAAAAGTTAGGTGGTGCTTAATTTTTAACATTTTTCTATAGTCGCTGTTGAGAGGAATTGAACCAGTTCACACATTTTATTTAATGTTACAAGCCATATGTCTTACCCATGTTGGGCCGCAAATGGTAACATCAACTCAAAACGTAATAATCAACAAAAAATCATGAGAATCAACGCAATTGGTAATCATTTTATGCTATGAAAAAGCCGCTAACCAACAAGAGTTTCACGATTTGAGACATTGTTTTACGTTTTGCGCTCCAAATGACCATAAAACATAACACAACCACAAACTGTAATAAAACATGTATTTGTTCTTATGTTTTGCAGCTTTTTTTTGTAACAAAAAAATATTACGAATTGCGTTGATTTTTATGATTTTTTTGTTGATTATTACGTTTTGAGTTGGTGTTACGATTTGCGATCCAACACCCACTTAACCAACTAATGCTCAACAATTTCAACAGAGCTTTATAAGGAAATAATGGACATTTGGAAACTTGGAAAAAGAAAGTTATAAAATATTGGTCGATAAAAAGCTGCCTTTTAAGAAAATAAAACAAATTTCATTTAGAAGATGGCACAGAACCTGAGCTAATCAAGATACGACTACTTGTTTAAACTTTTTACATCAATGTCCTAAGCTAAATTTTCTACTTACATGCAAAAATAGAATAGAAATATTTAGTTTATTTGATCCTGCCAGACCTCTTGTTTTACAATACAAAAGGAGTATACCATTGTTATGCCTTAATAAAATCTCCAAGAATTTAATTTCTACAACTTGAGATGTAACAGATATAAAATAGGGCAATATATCTTCTTTTCAAATTCATACCGCAGACTTGATACCTGGTTAACACCGGGATAACACTAAGTAGAAGTATTGGATCTTGGTTACCATTCATATCTGGAAGACCACTGTCATACACCTAGGCAAGATGGACTCCAGGGAAGTTGGAGAACTTTCACATTGTGTACCCAGTGTATCTGAAGAGTACATTAACCTTTTCAAAACCTGTTTACAACATCAGATTTTAGAATCGGACCATTTCACACAGGGTTCCTGAAATATGCAGAGTGGAATACAATCACCTGTACAACCTTGGTATTGTTTAGTTTTGAAATTCACAATGATCAAACTTCTGGAGTTGATCTTTGATGTCAACTACTAATTTTCACTAGATGGTGTGAAAATGGTATAATTTACAGGCTGACTGGATTCCAGTCCCCACACATGTTAATTAATGAATAAATATGAAAAAAAAATACTTTTAGGCCCAATACTTTTTTGTGGTTTGGGGACTGGAAACAGTAGCAGATTTGATTGTTCACACCAGGAATTCCTGATGTCATGTAATGTCAGTGAAATGCTTTTGGTAGGCTATCGCCTGGATAATTTGTTAAATGAAAAACATTTGGTTGGTTGACTTATTATCCAGCTTTACATAAACATTTTCTAATGATCACATCATTCTTGATCACTAGATATAATCTGAAAACAGATTGATTCAGTCTGTTACAAGTCTCTGATTCTATGTATTTTCTAATGCAAAAAATTGCAATGTTTGATATAAACTGGGCATGATGGCACTTTCCAAATGCAATTTCTAATAACAGTAATAGTAATAATACAAGACATTTAGGCTTATTGTCAGGCCTCTAAGCGCTTCACAACAAATTGCTATGGAAAACAATCCATTTCAAAATACTGCACCTTCAATCAGTGCATGTCATTTGTACACCTCCCAGGTACCCACTTATACTTCTGCGTAGAGAGAGGCAACATGGGTAGAGCGTCTTTTCTAAGAACAACAACCACCGACCAGAGTGAGCCTTGAACTCTCAACCAGAAGTCTGAAACAACCACTGTGCCAACTGCTCCCAATAGGGAAAAGGTAATCGCAGATCTTTAAAAAGGTTACCTACAGGTTTAAATGGTAACCAGAGATCTTTAGAAAGGCTACCTGCAGGTTTAAATGGTAACCAGAGATCTTTAGAAAGGTTACCTGCACGTTTAAATGGTAATCAGAGATCTTTAAAAAGGTTACCTACAGGTTTAAATGGTATTCAGAGATCTTTAGAAATGTTACCTGCAGGTTTAAATGGTAATCAGAGATCTTTAGAAAGGTTACCTACAGGTTTAAATGGTAATCAAAG
>JAOTQE010127877.1:0-12270 GCA_025631205.1 Nesometra sesokonis
AATACAAATGCAAAACCATGGCTAAGATTTGGTTGCTTGACTTTTTTTGTTCCTTTACATTTTTTAAAATTTGATGTCGTTAGAAAACGACCAATACCGTACTGCCATCTTGCTTTAAAGCTTTCACCCATGAAGTTGTAACTGAGGACCTTTTCTGTCATTGGTAGATCTTTTAAAATCAAAAGAAACTAAGATAGAGTGCTGAGTAAAAAAAGTTTAGCACTAACCCAAAAATATTTAGTTCCCCTGTGAAGAGAAAATTGTTTATATACTCAAAGCAGGATATGCTCAAGGTCAGGCTTAATAGTGTAGCATGCTACACAGTAGCAATATAATTACATTTTTATTGTGCTAGCTCAGTACATACTGCACCATTTTAGCCCATTCAAAAAGTATAATGGCTAGATTTGGATTAAAAACACACTTATGGGTAACACATTGATAAGAAAATCATTTTTATTAAAAAAATTGCAGCCAATAGTTGTTATCAAATAGACAATAAATAATTACATAATTACAATACAAAATTCGCCTAATCCTTTATTCCACTCAAGACTGTATCTCAGTTTGCTATGATGATGATATTATGGTACAAATATTCTACATCTCTGTCTTTAGCACCTTTGGTAAAGTTTTCAAACTGTATACCATTCAGGTACGGTTTCAGAGCTGGTACGAAACTATCCCCAGCACACCCAAGACCCATTTCTGGAAACTGGTTTCAGAGTGGTGTGTATTTTAGTAATGGTTTATGTCTTATCTGTGATTAATTGGTGTTGTTTTATGGTACAGTTCAATTAAATTCCTTAATAAGAACACTCTAGCGCCCTCTATTTTTCTACATAAAATCTGGTCCATGTGTGCCCATCATATCATGTGTGCTCCCCTAGTGTTCCCTAAAAAATGCAAATACCAAGAAAGTTGAGACAAGTACAATATAAAAAAAGTAACAGAAAACTTAAAAATAGTAAAAATAACTAAGATTTTGTGTTTGCTTGTCGGAAAAAATCACCCCTCCTTCCCCCCCCCCTTCTAAAAAATCCTTGGATCTGCCTCTGCCACAGTATGACATGGAACAATAACAAATACTGTATCTGTAAATGTGTTTATAATTAAATTATGGAGTAACAATGTTACCGACATAAACAATATAAAGGTGATATACAGTACAGTATTAACATTCAATTAAAAACAGAGAAATTAAATTTGTTTTGTTCCAACCTGGAATATTTAATTAAGTACAGTATGTTTAAATTCAAGTTTTGTTTATATTTATTAAGAAATATGTATTATTTCAATTAAAATATGGAAAAGAGATGTCTAAATCCAATTGTTTATTGGATGATCATGTGTAAATGCAATGCCTTGCCTATTTAGAATCAAGCTTAACTGAAAACAAAGCACAGGAAACAGCACAGTGCAATGGTACATTTTGGGATGAAATGTGGCGTTAGTTAATTTTTTTTTGCTCATAATATGGAAGCACAAAAGGGCTGGAGAGCTAATTGACATCGATAAACCTTGGGCTACCCTGCCTAATATTGTACACTACGATTCAAGAATTGTGAAGTAGGTGAATAACTGTCAAACAAAACACTAGAAATAACTCGCTCACTTATTTGCTGCTGTCACCAAGATCCAAAGACCCTTGATTGAATAAACTCTTGACGTGATTCCCATGTTTTGTAGTATCAATATCACCTGCTCTTTAATTATAATGGTATTTCGTTACTGTGGCTGGGCATTCGCTCTGTTTTAGTCGCAGTTTACAAAAGTATGTTGCAAATTGTTTTTGAACATTTTGTGTCAGACCACCAGCGACATCGTGAAAAGCTTCACGTAATGGACGTTTGTTAGGATGTAATAGGGGCGGGGGAGACTAAGTTTCTATGACAATGTCGATAATCCGCCCTTTCCACACATGCAGAGGTATATCTTCTAACTTGGTTACCGTTCTGAGGTCCCAGTGGGCTACAGGCATGGGAATGAATAATCGCTTGTCGTGATTGCCATCTGTATCACCTGTTATTGCAAATTTAAACGATCCCTTGTTTGCATGTTCCCTAACTTTTGTCTTATTTACGGACTTGTTCACGCGAACCACGCGCAATTAAATTTCCAACTACTGTACTAAGTTTTTTACTGCGCATGCCCACGAACATAAATTTCATTTTCGCACGAATAGATTGGTCTTGTGTAAAGCAGCTTTTATGTTAATACGTTTACCATTCGAACTCAATATATTGTTTAGTGATTTTACTAGGTGGCTTATGCCCGTTAAAGCCCTCTAAATCTAAATTGATTTTGATAACATGGTCATTGTATAATCAAGGAACTAACAAAAATTGCTAGATTTCTCCTCCCAATATATATATTGATGTAAAATGACTTAACAAGGGCACTGTGGATTTATTTATTGATTGATTTAACTTCCGATGAGCATACATTCAATAGAATAGTTCGTGTGGAATTGTTAACTGTGCTGTTGATCCGAGTAAATCTGACCACCTGTAACTAGAACTATTAATATCGATCGATATAGCAAATGCACAGTTAAACGACCATAATATATTATATTATGGTCGTTTAACTGTGCATTTTTATATTATAAAATGTTTAGGCGAATGGCAAATCTAGGTACTCGGAAATGGCACTTTATTTATACATTCATCATCGGTATCAAGCAGAATGTTTAATAATATCTGGAATTTAAATGGTGGTCATAAAATTCTAACTCATCACTATTCACCGGCGCAGGTCCATTTTAAAAATTGGGGACACATAAGACTGCGCCGGGGGTATATGGTTTACGTTCGAAATGTGGGAGGGGGAACATCTCCCACCACTCAAAAATCTGTGGTACACGTCCCTTCTACATCTGCGCCTATACCATGGTTTGGTTTGAGGTAAAGAAAATTGGAGCCGGTAGGGGGTGGTGTGGGCTTCTGAACCCCTAGAATTCGGAAAAATAATTATTTTACTTGTGAATGATTGAATGTGAATAAGTAATTCTAGTATTGTATGAATTGAAATGACCCGTAAAAATAATACAGACTAGTACTCAACTTTGTAAAATATACTCCTTCCCAAATGTCTGTATAAAATTAACATCAACGAAAAAAAATCCACATTCAACCCGCAGTTTTATAGTGGTTCGGCTGAACTCCCTTTTCTATCGACCCAACCCCAAGTCTAAAAACATCTCATTCCTTTAATTACGTGAAATTAAATTGCCATTTCTGAACATACAGAGATGCCTCATAAATTCTATATCTTTCTCACGTCAGCCCATCATGGCGGGGTTGAGGATAAAGTTTTCTTTATTATATTACCAAATCATGCCTCAATTGTGTTAAGTTGTTCAATTATGACTATTAAATCTCCGTGCGTCTAGGCACCATTATTCAAAAGTGTACCCATCTCAGCACCGCATTTGGTCAAAAGGTAAACCCGCCTTGTCAACTCCGAGTTGCGGATTGTGTATTTTATACGCATGCCCAAGAATTTACCATCGAGGTCGATTTTTTTTAAAGTAAACGCTACGAGTGGAGATATTATTGAGTAGGGGAGAGCAAAGAGACAAGCTCGACCGTCTCGAAATCATTGTTAGAGTTGACTTGTGGACGAGTTGACTATGAGTTAAGGCTTACGAGTTGACATGGACACGAGTTGACTGATAAAACTTTAAATTATAGAAGGTGAATATGAATAGACGCTACACTATGCTTAAGATGTATGAATTAAAAGAAACTAAAGTTTAAAACTAAGACTATTAATTCGCGTGCGTTTTTAAAAAGCCGATCTCGTTTATAACGCAAATTATGGCGATGCACAGAAACTAAACAATTGAGCACACCGGATCAGTGATAAATGCGCCCTCGACACATTCATTTCGTCGCCTTCCTCATGATTCAAAACAACCCTGCACCCATGGACCTTTAAATTAATTCAACCCATTAGTCATTTACTTCTACGTGAAATTAAGTAGAAACTAGTGTCCCTTTCTATATATTTTCTCACTTCAGCCTATCATGATAAAGTTGAAGGTTAGTGTTTTCTTTTTTATATTACCAAATCATGATTAATGTTAATTTGTAGCGTCTAGAAACTCCCCCGTTCGTGTAGATATAAGTTTTCTTTCCCAAAACCAATGATGGGAATGAGGTGGAATGGTAGCTCAGCTACCTCATTGAGTTAAATTGCGATATCGGTACTTTTCAAAATCATATATAACAAATAAAAGAGCGTCATTTTCGATCATCAAGATTTAAACATTTTTGCATCACGGCATATCATGATGGAGCTTACTTGGGTCTGAATTGTTTTTTTTTTTTAATGTTTAAATTGGACCACATTTATTTTTAAGGGGTGGTGGGGCTGTACGATTTCTACTCCGGACATCTAGAAGTGCAATATTCGAACATTTTCTTAATACCCGTACAGCCCCACCTTCGGGATAAGTTTGGTTACACCACGCCCCGCTTACCATACACATTTCTGGATCTGCTTCTTCCCAACGAGCCCCCATCAAACAATCATGGTTACGGGCTTGAGAGGTGCCATATTAAAACTAACTTCAACGGAATAGCTGTGCACAGGGTTCGGACTTCAATTATTACTTCATTTTATAAGTGTGTCATTTCAGAACATAATTGAGGTTCATTTCCCGTTCAAAATGGTAAATTGTGTTAAATTCTGACACTTCGAAAAGCTTATTATATGTATTGCCATTTCCGTGTTTCATTGTTCAATGTGTTCGGTTTGAACTTTTAAACTTCGTCCTATTAATTTTAGGTGTTCACGGTCATATCAAGGTCAGGCTGATCTGGAAATTAGAACATTGTTATGCACTCTGTGTCTTTAACATGTAAAATAACGAAATTTTTCCCGCGGCCCTCTGCGGTTCCCTCCAGCCTAAGTTGCTTGCTTCGCTTGCACGAATGCGGTGTCTAGAAATTTGAGGGTTCACTTGTGCTGAGAAGGCCGTGAAATGTCGGACATAAGTACGTGCGTAATTTTACAACGTTTAACACTCTATCGGCCGAAATTATCGCAATGGGACACCTTCCGTAAGCGGACACTTTTCCCAAACCCGAAGGTATTCGCGGCGAGAGGTTCAATTGTATCGGCAACCTGAATATCTGGGAAGAAACATTTTTTTACAATATCACGTATAATCAAAAAGAGTAGAAGAAAAAAAGATTGATTTTCAGGCAACAAGAATTGACATTGTAGGCATATAATACGATGAAGTACCGTCTGTAAAACTGTTTAAAATATTATCAGTATCTTTAAAATTATAGCAAAATTTGTAAGTGAATTGCTGCAAAGCAAATCTTAGGGCATACAAAATGTTCCTTAAAAAAATATTCGAGTCCAGTGAAAAGAAAAGACTTAACAACCGGCCTGGGTTTACCTAGGATAAGAGCTACAGTTTGTGGCAAGACATGGCAAAACCACCAAGTTGTCACACGGGATATATTGAGAAATAAGCAATTAAACAACAGGAAATACGAGTGGGTGGAGGCGCGTTTTCTAGGATGCTTGTTTCCGAGGTGAGTTTGTATGAATCGAGGTAGGCCTACGAATTTGTAAAAAAATAGGGCCACTAAAACATTAGTAGGCCTAAAAACGAGCGTTTAGCCACTTTATATGCCAGTCTACAACAACCGTCGCCTAAATTTAATAATTAGGTGTTCGTTAATAACATTGACCTCAAAATATTGCGGCTGACATTTGGGCCTACGTGATAGGATTGAAATAGAGTACAAAGGCTGAATAGTTATACTTGAGCGTCGACATACGGACATTTGTACCCCATTGGTACGAATACGTAGTTAATAAACGTCGCCTAGAGTAATTTATTTTACGTAAGAACGAAACTCAACTGACGTCTTAGGACCTTAAAAACTAACAATGACCTCCAGTGGTAAAATTGGATGCTTCGTATCAACGATTTTAGAATTTTCAGTTAAAAAATATGTGCTAAATGCTATAAAAATAAAGATTTGACAGTTTAAAAAATGTAACTGTAGGTAAAACGTAATTACACGTTAAAATTATCGCCGTTCGGTATGTCGAATTGTGATAATATGGAAATATGTATATCAGTTATGTGATTATTAATATGTAACGATGTGTTTGTGTTTAATTAGTATCCTCTTTCCTACTTCAATGTGATTAGCAAGCCATTAAAATGAATTGTCCTGGAAATGTACTGATACACTGTCCGCTCTTTATCGCGTCTAATTGTCGGTTCGGATTGTTAACATTTGTTTACCTTTCTTATTGCTTTTATTTTATATTTCCTTAACGCATGTATTTTGAGCTGTTGGCGACAGGGTGCATTTGCTTTGCAACGCTTTGCTGAGTCGGGAGCTTGCATTTGAATTATCCGTTAAGCCATGCTTTTTTACAATTCACTGATGCATCTAACAATTGAAAACAAAACTTGTATACAGTAGTTGACTTGCTAAATCAAAATATCTTTACAGTATGCTAGATACTTATTCGAGATTTAAGGTGTGTCGTGCTGTAATAAATGTGGCCGATTCTCAAAGTAGTTTTTTTTAATAATAACAGACGAAATAAGACAGTTTTGTAGGTAAGTCTGGAATATCATTAATAGCGTTGAATCATGGGAAACTTGCATACCGGTTGCTTGTATAAAGATGGTGCCGCAGTTATAGACAGTACTGCAGGATGATTGCAAAGCAGGTTTTGAAACTTTAAAATACGTGCATTACGGCAATTTTCCGTCCACACTGTTCTTCGTAAACTTTTAAACACAGAACGGTAACTAATTTGGAAAATGGAAATTAGCCTGGAATTTCGCCATAACTGCTTCGCTTGAATAATATACCATGGATATATTTATTTAAAGGCTGCCCGTGCCCAGCAATGATAAGCTTTAATTCACTTTGAAGCCAATACGAGGCCTATGTTGGATTTCACGACACGTCGTATACAATAAAGTTGTTTGCATACATGTACATACTTTTTTATTAACTTAAATTAGGAATGGTATCGCCGAAGTACTCGCATTTTATTGCTATCGTTATTATAACATTGAATGTATCAATGCTTATACATTACCAGTGTACATATTATATTGGCAGTGAATTTATTGAACCACTTTATAGAAGTACAGAAACGTTTAAAAAAAATGATTCCACTCATATTACCGGAAAGAATATTATTGGTCTCTCTAACTATGAAGGTAATGTTAGTGTTAGAAAACCCGTGAATTCCCATTTTTTCAGAGGAATTCATATACTAGCTACAGGAAGATCAGGGTCGTCATTTTTGGGACAAATATTGTCCAAGCATGAACGAGTCTTCTACTTGTTTGAACCAGGACGCATTGTGGATATTATAAATACGAAGAAAAAAATACCAAAAATTGAAAATAGTAACAAAATGCTACAAAAATATGTACAAATGATTACCTCTATGTACCGTTGTCAATTTCAAAATATGAAGGCATACATGGAAGCTCTTAATAAACTTTCATATAGACAACGTTCTCGTGATATTCCTTCTTTAGCCGGACGTGATTTTTGTGACCCAAAAAGTGCTAAATGTAAAGCAATTTCTATCCAGGCCGTGCATAAAACTTGCATAACTAAAGAAGTTGTTATTATCAAAACTATACGAATTTTAGATATGTTGAATCTCAGTCATTTGTTTCAATATGATGACATAGATTTCAAAGTTTTGCATTTAATTCGAGACCCAAGAGGAATTATTTTATCAAAAGTTAAGGCGTGGTATCCAAAAGTTGTTAAAAAGATGAATGACGGTAAAAGGTCCGTGTTTGATGCTAATGACTTATCCGTAGGAAATTACATGTCCTTAGATAAATGGTGCAAGTCTTGGATACAAAATGCAGCCATTGGGCAACAGTTTAACATGACATATAAATATATAGCAGTAAGATATGAAGATTTATCATTAGATCCTCTGAATTTAACAAACGATATATATAATAAACTTGATTTAGGCAATGTTTCATATAAAGTTGTAGACTTCATAAATCTAAATACAAAAGCAAATGAGAATGGCATGTACACTGTTTCTCGAAATTCTACATTGAACGTTGAGAAATGGCGTCAAGGCATAACGTATACCCTTGCTAAACGAATACAAGATTTGGAACATTGTGGACAATTTATGGATAAGTTCGGTTACATCAAAGTTAGAAGTGCACAAGATTTGCTTAATTCAAGCTTGTCGTTAATTGGAAAATATTAATTGTTTTAGCATAAAAATGTTATCATTAGGCATACGTACATATAATATATGTTCTTTTTATACTCTTATTAATAAATAAACCAGTTATCGGGTACCAACCAACTTTGTGTACGTCATTTACTATAAATTTGGACATCTCTTTTACCCACACACTATCACTTATGAAAGACAATACTAATGCTACCAAATTAATTAAAACGTGTACAGTATTTTTGTAAACAAAAATTACCCGAATAAACATTATCGGTGGAATAAACAGATATCTGGCTATACGATAATTCGTAGACTGATGAGGTACTCTGCTTATGGATTTCTTAAAATTGATGTTTCTAAGTATCGCCTCTAATGCCGTAATAAATACGTTTAGATATGTCTCACACCTGCTAATCGGTACATCATTTGATGTTCCACTCCCGAGATGAATTCTTGCTGAAGGGTTTCTATAGATGCAATTTATTATGTATGTATTTTTATTTATGTGTTGTTTATCTAATGATAACAGCATTGCTTGTTGATCCAATTTGTTGTCGAAAGTTTTCTCATAGTCAACAAAATCCAAGCAGATAATCTCGAGTCTTTTCTATCAGTTGTTGCTCATCAAGTTTTTCTCTCCATTCTGATTAATGATTCCGGTGAATACCATACGTTTGAGATAGATTGGTCTGTAATTGTTTATATAGTGCTTGCTACCCCCTTCATAAAAATGAGGTTGAGTTTTGCTCCATTCCATTAATATGGAATTTCTTCCTTTTTAAAAATGTCGTTGAAAATATTAGTTATATCAGGTAATATTTTAACTTTCTTCTCCAACCTTCACTATCAGATGTTAGGTGATCGTTTCTTGAGGCTTTCAATTCTTCATTCTTTCTTCTTTGAATATTGGTGGAACACGATCTGCCTTCTTGGTCGTCTACAG
Organism: Nesometra sesokonis; assembly: GCA_025631205.1. NCBI lineage: Eukaryota > Metazoa > Echinodermata > Crinoidea > Comatulida > Antedonidae > Nesometra > Nesometra sesokonis. The sequence continues at coordinate 9,170 of JAOTQE010127877.1, forward strand.
TGCCACTCCAGTTATTACCGCTACTTTCATAGAACTTCTTGTAAAACATGTAAACTATTCCTCTAATCTTCATTATCTGAGGTAATTGTACCATCCTATAGAGATTGAAGTCAGAGTCTTATTTTCTCCGATCTCAATATTTCCTAGGCTGGCATTCTCGAAAGTTAGTCCAGAACTAACCATCGAACAGCACTAGTTGATCCTGGACTATCCGTGAACCTAGTTCCTCGGCAAACAACATTTATAATGCTTTAGTTCAGGGTTTAAATCTGGATAAACGTTAGATACCTTTGAGAATACCATAGACAGTTGGTCCCGGATTAAATCTGGATTTAGTCCTGGACTAAAGTTAGTTCGATTTCGAGAATACCAGCCCTAGTGATCACTTTTATATTATTTATTCTTTTCTAATATCTCTTTTTCTTCCTCTTTAATTGTCCTCTGTTCTTTCTGAGAGTCCTATTTAATTAGGTTCTGTATATTCTACCTTGTTCTGTATTGATTGACCTTTGTGATTTCAGAAATTTTCTGTTCTCATTTAACCTTAGGATCTCATAATAATAATAATGATAATGATAATGATAATGATGATGATGATGATGATGGTGATAATGGTGATAATGATAATAATGGTAATGATAATGATAATAAAAATAATAAAAATAAATAATAAGAATAATAATAGACATTTATATAGCGCCTAATAGATCGACAATCTCTCTAGGCGCTTTACATCAAAGATATAACTTAACTAGAGTATTAAACTATCCCCCGTCAGACACCAACCCGATATTTCTGTGATTAGGTTTCGAGGTAAAATGTTAGAAATTGTTGTTTAAAGACACAGATGAAGAAAGTTTCACCTCGATAGGAAGTTTGTTCCAGAGTGCAGGAGCTGCTGCCGCAAAAGATCTTCTGCCATATACAGTGGCAATTTTTGGTACTGAAAGAAGAAACCTATTTCCGGACCTTAGGGAACGCACTGGGGTGTATTCAGAGATAAGGTCACGAATGTAAACTGGGGCAAGGCCATTTAGAGCTTTATAAGTGATCAGCAACATTTTAAATGTGATTCGCCTACAGACTGGCAGCCAGTGGAGCTGCTTTAACACTGGAGTAATGCTATGACGCTTTTTTAATAAAGTTACCGTTCTTGCGGCAGAGTTCTGTACTTGCCGAAACAAGATTTAAAGAAATCTCAATAGTGAGGTTTCGCAAACTTACGAAATACGAAAACAAAAACGGATACATCACACTTCCATTTTTGAAAGTTGCTAAATGTGTTCAAAAATATATCAAATTTTCCTCATACGAATCGTGATCGTCCTAAAATATTCACCAGCTATATTTAAGGTGTTCTATTCAAACATTACAAGAATTTATGACGTATCCGTTTTCGTTTTCGTATTCCATAAAGATGCGAAACGTCATTATTGTTACGTGCGTTGATTTTGTAATATCTGTCATCTTAACGCATTTGGCCAGAGCCTGTGACGTGTCATAGTATCGTCCCTGTCAACATGGAACAAACGACATAGCATACACAGCTCCATGATTCAACAATGCTACAGCTGTAATCATGGAAATATTTACATTTTGTACTTTCCACCCACTTATTAAAATACTTGATGAACTAAAGGAAACAACCCGAAGATATCACAACTAAACGAAGGCCGTAATAGAGAAAACTGGAATAATTAACTGACGCAAGCATGCCAGTGTCATAAAAAAGTTGCCTATTGTTTACCAAGAATAACAAATAATTCTAAACAAACAGGCCCAAAATTCAAAGATTTACACATTGTCGAAAAAATATGCAAATTTTGAGTTTTTGGGAGGGGTAATATAAATAGGCATAGGTGTAGATTTAGTTGATCAATTCCTTTAATTTTGGCGTTATTCTAAAGATTATCTGACGTGACAGAGCCATCAAGGTTTAATAAGTCACATATTATCGAAAAAGATAATATAGTACAAGTTTTTAGGGCAAGGGTAATGTAAATAGCTATGAGTCCTGTTTTATGTGATTATTTTTTTCGATCTTGGTACTATAAATTTCTGGATTGGCTATTTTGTTTTAATATTAAGCCAATAACAACCAAACCAGTAATTGTCAAGAGTCCTATATTTTTTTTTTATTTATTGTTTTTTACGAACATTAATTTGGAGTTTTCAGATTTCAGCAATTATATTGAAAGGCTGTTAAATATACCGTATTAGTTTCCTGGATAACAACCCTTTAACTGAAACATTCGCCCTCTCAACATTTATACACGTGACAGAGCCAAGCCAAAGGAGGGATAAGTCGGAAAATTGAAAATTTAGATCTACATAAATTATGAATCTACACATAATTATCTTTAATATGCAAATCAGGGTGTTTCCTTGCGAAGAAACCTTCAAAGTTCAAACAATAAGAATGTAAGTTTAAAAAAAAAAAACTCCATTTGAAAATTGCTTATTAGTAGGCCTATACCTTGAATTACATGGTCATTTTTAATTGCATTTTTAAAGCATTTGTTAATGTCGTATCGGTATGTAAGTTAAAAGTTTAAACTATGTTTTCGAAATAAAAAAAAAATATTATTGTTTTTGTTTCTGCCTATTCTGAAAAAAATAGCTTTACAACTTATTCCTCATTTTGCGTGGCTTTGCCAAATATGGATATACAGATTAATAATTGACTTTTTAAACAATACCAAACATTATGCTAATTATTAAAAGGTAATAATTTGACGCCTTTTAACCAATAAGCGACATAACATATATCCCTGCAAATGTGTTTGGTTTTCTTTAGAGGTGTAAATATGGAATGATCTGTGTATAATTACCTATTATACGATACCAAACATGACCACTTTCTATCGGGTACTGCCGCAGTTTAAAATTAAGAATTGCGTCCCATTAAGCGCCTGTAACTCTTTTTCCCAAAGAGGACTATTGAGGACGTTTATGCATTTAAAAGAGTATATATTTGCGGATAGAATGCAGGGGCGGATCCAGGATCCACCGAAAGGGGGGCCAACTTTCATGTCAACGTAAATTCGGGTGGGCGTGGTTGCCCGTTTTATTCAAAATTGTGCAAAAAATGTATTTTTTGG
>JAOTQE010127888.1:0-12270 GCA_025631205.1 Nesometra sesokonis
TCGCATTTAGGTCAATTATCGGATAATTATCGGAATATTATCGGATAATTATCGGATAATTTCATTACGTCAGAATATGTTAAACACCCGTTTCTGCAGCACTTTTATCGGAGAATTTTTATCGGTATAATTTATCGGATAATTTTTTCCTGCGGAAACACGGCCAATAATACAAAAGGAGTAAACGTGTGAGCTTGAATGTTACCCAAAAAATTGATTGAAATGCATTGAATTTAGCAAGTATGATCATTTGTAATGCATTAGTAATCTGCCTAATCTTAGATTTAGTAAAACACAGTTGGTTTGGTTTTAATTTACCTTTACAATTTATGCTTGGCAATAAGTTGGAATTTCGTTGATTTTCTCAGCAGAACTAAACCGAGTACTTGTGAAGTATTACACTGTCTGTGTGGTGGGGCCTAAAACCATTTATAGGTCTCAGAAAATTTGACTGGTTTAATCTATTTCAATTTAAATAAAACTAAGCATAGCTAGTGAGAAAACGATGCATGTCCCAATGTTTCGGAATGAGTTACCAACGAAGAAGCAAACTTTGAAGTTGGCCATTTTGGGTTGCTTCAGCAACACAGTTTAGGAAAAGCGCCCTCTATTTATAAATGTACACAAGATAATAAACAAGTCGGTAATTATTTTTTTAGCCTTTTGAGACGCACTCTGCATGAATTGGAGACTTTACAAAAGTTAAAGTTTATCCTGAAATTTGGTTTGCCGGATGGTTGATTTTTTTTAGATTTTCTGTAGAAAGGTGTAAATATCAGTGATCTGGACATTCAGTTTACCTAATGCAAAGGGTTATACCTGAAAGGTTAAGGTATTTCAGTGGTTTTTGTATCAAACAAAAACATGTTATAATCACATCCTACTAATTTCATGTACTTCCTTGAATTGAAATATTTATGATATTTGTGGTATAATTTTCCTGTGGTTTAAGTGACGTATGTTCATAAATTATTTATTGATAGAATTATTTGTTAAATTTCTGTTGTTGCTTTTGGAGTTAACACAACAGTACATGTTTTAATTGCTATAACGATGATAACCGATAATTATAATAGAAGTCTATCTTATGATCTGGTAGGTACAATACTGTAGTGTATTCTTTTTTACACTGATGATAGAGCTCACTATAACAAATAGATTCAAAGTCTACTTTTTTATATAAAAGCTGACTAGAACAGGGCTTGATTTATTTTTTTTCTTGTGACTAGCCCACTGGCCTAGTAAATTGTAGCTTTTACTAGCCCATAACATGTTTTACTTGCTGAATCATCCACTATTTTTATAATGCACCGATACTGCCTAATAACTTACAATTTGCATAGACTGTGTGATCTACTTGATTTTATCTCTTCATGGTGTTAATAAAATTATAGTGAACAAATATTGAGTAATAAAAAAACTACATGAAAAATTCTATCTTTGGTACTAAATAGCTACTGTGCAAAATCAAATTAAATTACAATTTGAATAGACATTATCTTGGAAATTTACTGCATAAAAAATGTACCTTTACTAATGTTACGATAAGGTGACAGTGAAGCCGCTCAACTAGGATTAGGAATTACGAAGTAAGTACCATGTGTGATGGCTTTTCTTTCACTCTCGTTGCAAGAATATCTTTAGTCATCTTTGTATTGTTGACTCTGTATTGTCAATTTCCTCTCGAGAGTTTATAATCCTAAGATAAAAGAAAAATTGTAGGTTATTGATAGCTCCGAGCTTTTGCTTCGTTTAAGCATGACATCATACGTAATGAGAAGTCAACCAATCCGTGTAAGATATTGATGGATCCATGAATGATGATGTCGCATTTGACTTCATTTTATGATCAATATTTTCATATGAGAATAAAATTACAAAGGTTCTTTTCAGTACTAATATTTAATTGTATGAAATGATGAGTTTTTAATACTTCAGGAATAATCAGTAATCTACTGTACATAGTGCCAATTCACTAAACCGAGGTAAAAGTCAAAGGTGCTTTGCATTTTCAAGAGTAATGATGTCACATTTGACTTACTGTGATCTGTGATAATTTATTTCTTGATACAAAAAAGTTTTGAATTTATTTACAATTTTAGGCGTTTTTTTATCAGATCACAAGAATGATTTGTCTTGATTTGTTTGAATTGACCTATGTACACCCTAGTGAACTTGTCAACACTATACGATGTTCTCAAGCAATGGAGCGTGTTTGTTGCTCACTCAGCCGTGTGCTGTCCATGCAGTGTGTTTTCTGCTTTAATTTTGCCAAAAACTTGTTCATAATAGGCAGTGAATTAGCATATGCCACTCCATATTCTGTGTAGAGTTACTGTATTACGATATGATACGATTTATTCATCATCATCATACTCAACATTACAACAATTGAAATAATTTAGATAATGATGAAAAGGAGTCTAAAAAAAACCCAAAAGTTTTGTACAAGTGCGACCCTGTTACATAATTAGGTTATTTACATATATAACTAAAGTTTAAAAATAGGCCTAAATTGTGTTACCGTATAATATGATAAATATATAATAAGGTTTATACTCAATATCAATTAAATTTCAACTAAATAAATGTTCTTAAATAATTAAAAATTAAAAAAAAATCATCATAGATTTGTTTTAAAAGACATATCACCAATATATTAAGCCAAAATGAAATATAAATATTGCTAGCTTACTGTAGGGTTGGGTTCTAGTAGTCAAGCTTAATTTATGAATAACAAATCAACCAGTAAAATAGTGATTCACAATATAGTATCTAATAAAAGTATTTATATTATGACAGCAGTTACAAATTAAGTTTGCTTATTCACAAAATATTATTAGACAGATCTATGTTAATTATAGGATCTTTGGATAAGTGTATTTATGGTAATAAATAAATAAAATGCTTTCATAAATTTCATCAACCAGGCATGCCAGGAAATTTTAGTTGAGTTTTCAATTTTTATATCATGGACGTTATGCAGATAGAAATGCCAAGGTTAATGGAATTTAGTTAAAGTCCCGCCCATTTTTACATTACACATGCCTCATAGTCCTACTTTTAGGACAGTGGCAAAGTTTTATGTTTCCCATCTACTGTAAACATCAACAAAATATGTATTCTTAAATACCTATGCTCACACTAGGGCTAATTTTTTCTTAGCCAAAATGTCTAAAGGTTGCCAAATTTTTTAGCCAAATTATAAATTCTTTAGCCAAATGATTTAAAACCGATAAAATGCCTGCAAAATGGACAGTATTTTGGGAATTTTCATTTAGCCAATTTGCCAAAATAGGCCATTTTTATTTTAGCCAAATCAGAATTCGAATAGCCATTGGCAAATGGTTAGAGTGACTATAGAATACCATATAAAATTGTAATTTAAAAAGGTTGAATTTTACATTATATGTCATTTTAACATTTTATAAGCTTTTAAAAAACAATGAAGCTTTTAGTATGGTAAAATAATGTGTTTTAGTGGAGAGTAAAATACAGGGCAAGTCTATGATGTGTAAGCCTGTTTATGTTATGATCCATTTAGCACAGAACCCTGTCTTCCCACTTTGCCTTCCTGTTGTGTAAACTGCCTATTGCTTGTTCTAATACAGTACATCGCTAATCAATATTTGAAATAGATCTACAAACTACATAAAGGCCAACCTGTTAACACTATCATATCTGCTTATTAAAATCAAAACCTTATCCATATTATCTTAGCTATAATGCTAATCACTAAATGCACAAGTCTATAAATTACACAATTAATAATTACTGTACATGTCAAAACGGTAATCAGACGGACCTACCTTAACTTGGCTCTTGATCGTGATTCTCATTACTGTAATAAATATTTCACCATTTCCAAGAACAAATTATAATTAGCTCTTATAAATACAAACATTTTTTATTTGCCAAATCAAACGATATAACAGTTTACTGAAGTATAATTAGATTATGAAAAGGAACATCCATGAATCTCCCAGTGATTGAGAAAAAAAACTATATTAATATAAATATTTAAATTAACCTACATTAGGACAACAAAAATATAACATACAGTAGAACCTCGATTTTACATACTTTTATGGACCAGAAGGGGTATGTAGATCCGGGCGTTTGTAAAATTGAGTTATGGTCTTTGATTATAGTTTGGTTATGGTTTACTAGAGTAACCTTACGAACTATTCTGGGCTGTAATGATTTCCAATGGTCCATGCTCCAATAAATATAATGTTTTGGGGTGTTAAAAAAATATGAATAGGGGAAACTGTTTACTTCTGTACACCCGTTTGTGCAAAACTGGGAATTTTTTTTGTCAGTAAATAACTCTGTAAAATACTCGCCTGAACCGGGCCCCTAGAGAAGTAAATAGTCAAAAAGAAGTTTTTTAGTTGAAGCTAAAAATAACATTGAAATAATACATAACAGTTATCAAAGCCAAATCAGATGTGTTTAATACAACTGTGAGGCACTAATGCACATTCAGTGAGTTGGTCTTCTTTGACGTTACTTAATGTTCTAAGTAGTATCATCACAACACATTATCATTGTCTTTATTTACAGGGGTTTGATGAGACTGCTGAGGATGATCAATGGGAAGATTCCGGCTTTATCATCTACAAAGTGACAGACCGATTCGGATTCCTTCAGTAAGTAGGCTAGTCCAAGCCTCTGGCATCCAGGCACTTTTATTTCATAGCATATTGGAGTAGGCATTTGCCAAGACATATTCGTCTACCCTAACATAATAATTATGTATTGCCTCGAGTATTCCGTCTTTTCTAAGTCTTAACATTAACTTTGAAATGGAATGAAGAATATTCGTTTCCTCAGTCTTCAAACTACACAGAGATGTAATTATGCTTGGGCCACCCACCCTAAAAAATTGTCCACCCAGCCTAAAGCTTATTCTAAGGCCTCCACCCAGCTTTATTTCAACCTGCCACCCATCCTAAGTCTCTGAAAACCATAAAAATGACTTTTTTATTCATTTATACCACCCATCCTTAATTGTTGAGACCTACCGTTGGATTTTTTTTTATTCCGACAACTAATTTGAGTTTGAGCAAAGTATTTTTTTTTTTAAATTGATGAAATTGAAATTGTATATGCCTTCAAAATAAGACAAAGCTAATATTGAAACATACCAGCTGTTGATATAGTATTATTTAAATTGGGGCGTTGTCTATTATTCTTTAAAATATTGTTATTAAATCAATTAGAATAAGAAAACAAAATTAATATTACATTCCATTCTCTATTATATCTGTAATGCAAAACAGTGATTTGTGGAAATTATCATCGTCCTATTATATTTTTTTGTTATTACATCAAGTGCTTTAAGTAGCCCCTACAGGTTCAACGTCGTTGAATCGTGAACAATTTATTTGATATTACGAGTGTTGTAGTAAATATTCTTCTGAGCCTTATGGCTTGTAGTGATGGGGCTTAGTATCCCCCTAGCACCCCGAAGCGCCGCCACTGATTACTATACCACGGTCTTAGCATTTAGCAGTCTTATTTAGCCAGCTTGGAGGAGACTTATAAATGGTTTTAAATCACTTGGTATTATTTGACCTTCTAACTGGCTGTTTTAATAAATGGTTATAAACATAACTGTTTATTCATACACCATATCATGAAATTAAAACTGTTATAACGTTTTCGTAAAATACTATGATGTGGCACAAAAATTACCAGAAATTGTGCCCTCAATTGCTGTTACTATGGAATGGTTGTTTGAGATTTTAGAAAAAAAAAAGTTTCATACTAATGGTTTAACTGAATTGACTTTGTTGTGTTAAAGCCAGCTTTATTCTGTAAGTTAATTAAGACTCCCAGTTAAAACTGTTTTATAGTAATCCACCCTAAATTTTGGAATATTCAACAAGTACAGGACTGTACTATGGTGCGTTTCTAGATGGTCAGTAGCTGATCTAACAGAATCTGATGATTCTATTTTGAATTCAAAATGTGCATTTTCTAACATATAGTTGGTTCCTACAAAGAGATGCATAAAATATGTAGAACACTTTTAAGTAGCAGAAGATTAACTCGTTATCATCCAAATTTATCAGAAGATCCCATTAAATCCATCCTTTAAACCCCAAGTACATACAGTACACTTTTTTTGTATCCTGATCACGGTTTAATTAGACGCACTTAATTTCATTAATTCATTAGTAATGCAGTAATTGCTCTGACTGCCTTTAGGCAATTGCTTAGGAATATCGTACATCAAAGAAACACATTAAGTGAACGATTAATAACTATTTAAACCCGTTCACACTGAAAATTGTTTAAAACATCAGCTTCAACTGTTTAGATGTTAGAATTGCATGTGTGAAAGCGAGTACGACTTTTGGTAACTAGCATCTTATTCAGCAAATAATTTAATTTTTTTTAATGTACTGTATTGCCATCAATAATTTATTCCACAATAATGTGTGATGACTAAAATAGAGAGTGTCATCTTTTCAACAGTATCAATCAATCTTGTAAAGAGATAATGATATTTTATAATAAATTCTGTACTTGAATAAGCATCACACCAAACACGTTTTGTAATGAACGCCACTCTTGAAAATTTACACCGTGTGTAATAAATCAAAAAGAAAGGTTCATCATAATTTAAATGAAAATTCTGACCTAAATTATCCAATTTTAGTAGACTAAAGCCTGTTTTCCTGTCGATCGTTCATCCTAAAAATGGCAAATTGAAATGGCATTAATTTTGAAAAAGATATTTACTACGATCGATAGGAAAAGGGGTCACTTTCTACATCTTATCAAAAAAAGTTAACAATTTGGATCGTCAAAGTTAAACTGAGTTCAACTTTAATGATTTGGTTCGTTGCTATCGAGGCAACATTGCCGCGGCAAGAATTTACATGTTTTGAGGCTAGAAATAAATCACACATTTTGTTCATTGTTTACATTTTCGTGAGTTGTAACTTACTTCAAAAAGTTATTTTAATTTCTTTATTGTAATTTGAATTCGTCGCGAGGATATACGAATTTTGTGAGTTGTAACTTACTTCAGAAAGTTATTTAAATTTGTTTATGGTAATTTGAATTTGTCACAAGGATATGAATTTCATTGCACATGGTCAATAAGTACAACAATTTTTTTCTTGTCCTTGTTTCGTTGATCTCTCCCTACCTGAGCATTCACATCAAGAATTATGGCTTGGTGTGTTTATCCAGATTTCTGATCTGACATACAGTTGGATATGAACCAAAATGTGCGTTGTTGACACCTTCCAAAGAGACCATCATTGGAGACTCAATCAAAGCAATGCTTATCTTATTTTATAGACAACTATTAAGTTTGAGACTTAACATTTGTCTGATAGACTTATTTTGTACTTGATTAACACTTCAGACACTAGATCCATAGACTTGTTGGTTTGTTTAATAATTATGTTCTGGAATCCAGATGGTAATTTAAATCAGCACTAAATCTATGGAGGACTAAACCATAGCTTTTCCAGATCCGAAAATCTCTAGGAAATCGAACCAATAAATGTTTTTCTGTATTGGAGTAGACAGACAGACAGATGGAGCCCATCTCAATAACCTTTTCCTAAAGGGTGAAAGTAATCTGTCAGTTTGCACATAATTATTATTTTGAATGTAATAAAAATCTTGTCTTTTTTCTACTACAGCAAAGATGTTATACCTCAAACGCTTTCAGAAGAGGAGAAAAAGGTGAGAATGTAGGCCAACAAGAGTTTTTAGCTTTTTATTTTTGTGTGATTCAAAAATTAAATTATAATCAAGTTTAGTTGACAGTTAAAATCCGAAGTGGCATTGAAAACAATTTTACTTTAAAAATGATTGACTTAGAGATTGTAAAGGGTGTGGCGCTCTAGTTTTGTGGTTAACATGGTTGCCTTCCAATCCCAAGGTCAAAGGTTCGAACCTGGCCACACACTAGGTTCAATCTCAAGACCACCCGATAACTCTCATAATGAGACTTGGTTTTGAAATGATGACATATTTTTTATCCTGTAAGTGGCAAGATCATTCACTGTTGAAAGTGATACAAAATAAAATACAATTAATGGAAAATAAATCAATCTGGCATTTAAAAATTAAAAAAAAATAATATAAGTTTTATAGCATATAATACTACTAACAAAATAAATTTACTTATATTAGAAATAATTTGACATAATTTGTGGCAATTTCACTGGATTTAAAAAAGAGAATATTTTACCAAAACCATTGGTAACATTCCAAAGATTAAATCTTGCTGTTTTTCACACTTGGATTTTTTTTTCATGGTTAGTTTTACCACAAGCTATGGTAAAATTTGTAAAATAAACCATGTTACTCAAGGACACAACTCACGGATTGCCCAAGTGACCAATCAAGGTCATTGTCTAACATGATATGGGAAGTTTACCAGAGTCCCGCTGTTCACATTGGACTTTCCAGGTAGTTTAAACTTGCTCGGTAAGTTTTACAGAGCAGATTTCACTCCAGTAAAATCTGCTTTAAAATCAGAAAACAAAATTTTATTCTAAACCAGACTTTTTTTGTTAAGTCCCGAAATCATAAAATCAAAGTAAAGTTGACTCTCAAAAAGGAACTGATTGAAAAACTGAACATAATGGATGATCCAAGGGATAATCGGTTTTGGGAGAGCCGACTGCTTTGCAAGGAATTTAGTAAGAGAAATGGATGCAAAGAGATTGCCATTTTAAGGTAGATATGTAAGGTTTCGCAACTTTACGAAATACAAAAACGGATACGTCATAAATTCTTGTAACAAGTGAATAGATGACCTTCAATATCTGTCACAGTTGGTCAGTATTATATGACGATCATCAACTCTATTTGATATAATTATTTATTAACACATTTAGCAACTTAAAAAAATGTGACGTTTTCATATTTTATAAACTTGCAAAACATACCTAATGAAAGAAAATTTTCTAAAATCTTTATATTCTAAATCATTATCCATTTCCTCAATAAAATTGTATATTGTAATTGAATCTGAGTACACTTTTTAATTTTAACAGGCAAAAATAACAGAAATAGAACGTCGAGACAAGTGGATGAAAATGCTAAAACAATGGAAAAAATATGCACCAAGTGAGAAGGTAAAATATCAAGTTGTTAACAATCAACAATATGACCACTACGACCTACAAACACCATTTAAGTATTGTGTGTTTCTATGGAGATATCTAATACCTTTGGTTGTCATGGCAATGACCAAGTTTGTATTCAATTTTCCATTAGTGTTTTTTTAGAATAAATTTTGATGTAGCTTGGATAGTTGTAAGTAATATTAACATGCACTAAAACATATAACATTTGCGGTACACCACGTATGTAGTTGTAAGATACTCAATGTTTTGAACGATGTGCTTCGATCGTCCTCAGGAGTGAGAATGTGACACCCTCTCGCATTCACACTCTCAGTTCTGAGGACGATCGAAGCACATCGATCGAAACGTTGAATAGCTTACAACTACATACATGGTGTACCGCAAACGTTATGTTTATTGATATCTCACCATGCAAACCTTCAAGCAATATATAACATGCACTAAAATATATTAAATGAAAATAGAAAAAAAATTGTCAAGTTGAAAATTTGATCATGTTCAATACCTTTTGCCTCAATAAGGGAATTTCAAACATGGACTAGGTATTCAAAAAATATGTATTTTAGTATATTAAAGAATCTTTTAAGTTGTGACATGATGTTAGCTAAGAAGTTCTCCATTATTCTAAATATACTTCGTCGTTTATTTTGACATGAATTGTAATACTAATGTCTTTTTTCTAATACCTAAGCTGCTTTTTGTTTTAGCTGACTCGGAGAATCTATAAGGGGATTCCAGACTCACTACGAGGAATTATTTGGATAAACCTTTTAGACATTAATAAAATCAAGCAAGAGCAGCCAAACATATATGAGGTACGTTCCTAGCTAACCACAAAAGATTATTGTATAATTGACCGCAGGGCTTGAATGTAACCAAGGCACCAAGGCCATGCCTCTGGTGCCTTCTCAATTGGCCTCAGTTCCTTATAAAATTGACCACCATTAGGGTCATTTTGGCTTTTGTTCCTCCTTTATTTTTAGTAATACATGAGAATACATTTTGTACAAAATGGTCTCTTGGTGCCCTGTTTATGCTAATTGAACCCTTCAAATTCAGAACAAATATGATCTTGCCTATTACAAAGCCCAAATTCGAAGCCTGTGGCTACATGGCCATAATTGTTTTTTTGACTAATTTTAAATCCATTCATTGGCCGGAACCTCCCTGTCCTCTCCACTGGACCTCAAGGTACCAACTTATACTACTGGGTGGAGTAAGAAAATATAGATAATGTTGTCTTGCTCAAAATTACAAAATTCCTTGAGCTCATGTACTGGTTTAAAAATACAGCAGAAAAATTGGATTTTTATTTATTTTTTTGTTATTTCGTGTCACATTAAACAGCAAGTTTACACACCACTTACAGGATGATATCTACGCCATGCTTTCTAAACCAAGTCTCATTATGAGGCTTGGGAGTGGCGTTGTTAAGTCATGGGAACCAACCAAGCGTTCAGCCAGGTTTGAACCCAGGACCTTGAGATTGGAAGCCAAGCATGCTAACCACCAAGCTACGGTGCCACTTGAATAGTTAATGTTGGTGTATTACACTGAAATAATACAAAAACAGAGGTCCCAAGTTGTAAAACAGAATTCCTGGATATTTTCTTGTGGTCATCCTACCACTGTTTCTAATGTCTACCCTTCCTAAAATGTATGTGCAAATACCCTTATTTATAAGCTCAACACCTTGTCTGTAATGAAATGATAGTTTCTAACTTGTATTGTCATGGTTAAAAATGTGCTATTACTGTTTCTCAAAACATTACTGAACATCGTAGTTGCTTACTTTAAACCAATATTTTGAAATAACTAGTGCAAATTACAGTATGTTCTGCTTATGCAAATTTTACAAAACCTGGAGAATTTCCTGTAGAAAACTAAATTCCGGGAGAAAATTTGTTAATTTCAAGAGCCCGGAAGATGATCCAAAATTCCTGGTGGCTGCAGGGCAATCTTGGAGACTCAGAAGCTCTGACAAAAATCCAAATAGAAAATCTAAAGTATACAAGTAACAAGTGTCATCTTCAGTCAGGTCCTTGTAAATTGAACTCCATACAAGATACTAATACTTTCCATATCACTAGCACTGAATGAATTAGCATTTTACTGCTACTTAAATTTCATGACAAAAGAAAACTTTATATTTTACTTTTCTTAGATTTGTATAAAATCCAATGGTGTCAAGTTATACTGGTCTTATATTTCTATAAATAATGCAATTCAATGCATGCATAATAATGTAATCAAATTGTATGAAAGACTGTGCCTGTTTCTACTGAAGAACACATTAAAGAAGTTTTTTGGAAATGGTTTTTCAGTAATTTTTTATAAACAGAAGATGCGTTGCAACTGCAATTGACACAAAAAAAGTTTATAATAGATTATAAAATAGGGAAGAATGAAAGAGATAGTTAATTTTTTTAATGGTAGATTTCAAGGTTGATAAATCGATTGAACTGCTTGTTTGTTGTCACGACACTAGTATCAGAAAAACACAGGCAGACCTTTTAACAACGATGTTACTTTCGACAATCAATTTATTTGATGTCATTAACTGCCTTGCATCTCCGTTAAAAAAAGAAAAAAATCAAATCACTTAATCAAAAGAATGGTAAAAGGTGAGGCAGCCAGAGCAATCTGGTTTGCGTATTCTAACCTTATGATCATCCAGTTCATGTGACTACTAAATTGCATTACATTCTACATCAAACATTTAAACTGCACTGATTTGTTGAAAGAGCACCACATTTAATTAAAATTATTCCTACTATTCCAGCATGCTGACATCACTTTTTGACATTTATCAAAATGACGTCACTTTTGGAGACCTTCATTTAAAAGGCGCACGATCGCGCTCGCGCTCCTTCGCGCTCCTGAAAACGATCAAAGGAGCGCAAAAAGTCGTGCTCCTTACTCATTAAACTATTATTAATATATTATTACATTTACAATTCATCGGAAAAACCCCGGCGAAAAAATAAAAAGAAATATTTTCTAAACAGGTAAAAAGTAATGGACGTTACCGAAAAAATACATGTATTTCATGTAATTTAACATAGGTACACCCCTGTTTCAAAATGGACTGTGCCACTAGAAAAGACGACAAGAAGAAAGGCGACCATTTTTCGCGAAGATT
>JAOTQE010127899.1:0-12269 GCA_025631205.1 Nesometra sesokonis
CGTTCTACCATGCACTCCCGCCTTGTCCTCTTTGTTTCAGCGTATTCACATTTATCACCTGTGTATTCAAATTCCCCGCTTTTGTTAGCATTCCGCACTGCCTATAGAATTGCATGACGATGAGCCAATTACGGTACGTGCAAAAATAGTACAATAAAGAAATAAAATAAAGAAATAAAACATAAGAAACAATCTCATTGTGACATGTGGTATTTTGTGATTTCCACGAATACATTTAGTAGACAATAAACTTGTTTTCATACTCACATAAACCAGTGGTTTTTATTTGTACACTTTACAATTGTAAAAATTACAAATGCATTAAACTTATGTTTATATAAATTTTTAAAATGAGTTATACTATACCGCCATTTAATATATAGATATCTGTCAGTTGTTTGTTGTCATAAGTTATAGAAGAACTGTAGAACTCTTCATCTGGGTTCAGAATGTACTCATTATCACCAGCTTTAACGTAGAGTTTCATATCAGTACCTGTAATTTATCAAAATATAAAGAAGAACGTGCAACTTATACAATGACTACAGTTCATCAATATTTATATCTGATTGGGGCCTTTTATTGAAATTTTACATTGTAACAATATATAATATCCTGTAAAATTGTTTAAACGCAATATAATAATTATCTAATGCACTGAGCCATTAATTAGATCGGTAAAAAGCTGTTGATGAGGAAAATAAATGAAAGATTTCCCAGTCCATTGGAATATTCCCCTAGTATATCAATTATCGAACCAGCTCTGTGTTATTTTAATGAAATCATGGAATCAAAGTAGATTTATGTGAATTGAAGTAAATAAGGCATGACGTGAAAATGCATGATTTTATTGAAATAGTTATTAGAATTGGAGTTTAAACTGAATATAACACACACATCACTTACCCGTATCCGTCTTCCACAGAAGAGCAGCGGCCTGATGCGTTGCCGTTGGTTTAAAATCATAGGTTGGATTTTCCATTGAAATATTCAAAGGAGTTAAGTTGGTTATGTTGTCTAGTACCCATATATCACACTAACCATAAAAAACATACATATTAATTGTTAAGATAAAAGTCTACATCAAATTAATTTTTGTCACATTCATCAGCGACTTCTCTAACCTTCACAAGATAAAAACTTGCTTTCCGAAATTGTGGAGTGGTCTTGCTATGGTTGTGGGAACAAAAAAAAGTACGTGATATTTTCGTGGGATATAATTGAAAACTATGCGGTACAAGACAATCATTTGCATAGGAAATATGTTTATAAAGCCAATTAACTGTTAAACTAGTTTAGTGTAATAAATCGTATGCATAGAAGACTACATTAAATTTAATTTTGCAGTACTGCACTTTTTTTATAATGCTACACTATGAATCAGTTTGGGCGAAGAGTACCATTATTGCTGTATATAAATACAACTATCTGTTAGTAGATACAAAAAATTATAAAATTATAATAAGGCATAGTATAATCACATAGGTAGATGTTTGCCCAGTTTCATGGTTACTGCTCAGGGTTCGGTTAAAAATATTCATTTGGAAATAACTATATCAATACTGCATTATGCTAAGTGTCTTGTCAAACATGTGCTTGAAAATGTATGTTTGTCTGTTAACAAATATTTTTGGTATCAACGTAAAGTACTCATACACATACCAAGAAATTTGCAAAGATTCCTATTGTTGACAATGAGAAGACATAAACGATCATCAACCTGACCGACACAGTGGTAATGTTTTTTTTATGATAAAACTGTAACGATAATTTATCTGACTAATAATATTGGGAATATTAATAATAGCATTGAATGATTGTAATTACTAAACTATAATCAAGTAAATTAATTAGACTTACGAAAGCTGTCCACTGACTGATCTTATTGAAGGCTATAACCTGAATGGTATAGTTGCCAGTTGTGTTATAAATGTAGGAAATGTTCCGTTCACTTGATAGACGTTCATCTCCATTTCCAAAGTTAAAACGGTACTCGGCCTCTGCCTGTCCAATGTGATCCGGAATGTACAAATTAACAACAGCAAACCTTTGAGCTAAATATTAAATATATTGTTTTAATTCAATTGAGTTACCACTAACACTTCTACTGTTAATGTTGAAGAGTGCCAATATGTTTATACCTTACAGGACCATATGCAAAAAAAATTATTATTTTTTTAACTACAACATCAAAACAACTACATATTTTTAGTGAATGCATTCCCACTGCTACTTAATTTTTAAACCGGTCGGTGCCCCTAAATCCTACAAATCTCAAATCTTTATCTTTTCTTAGAAAATGGCTACAGGCTTCCTTCATATTAATCATATTAATATGTGTATGTGCATACTTAAAACAGTTCTCATATACAAGAGCGGATAATTATAGTAATCACCATCTCTATTTATGCATGAGTACACACACACATTACAATAATAGTGGTTGTTTAGTGAATGTACTTTGTAAAACTTGGCCAATGAGAAAACGCTGTGTAAAAATATTGAACATAAAAATAAGATTTGTTTGTTACTACAAAAGACATACTTAAATACATACCAACTAAACCCTCGGATAACAGGTAAACATCAAAAATACGTTTCTGAACATGAACTGAATCAGTAACAGTGATTGGATCTGAGCTTGCATTGTTTGATGCAGTTAATGTCACAGTTTCATGAATAAACTGTGTATCGACTGGAAGCCTAAAAATTCGCCGAATCTTCATTTTAACAGGACGATCTACGATTGCAGCTAATGTATGACAGTAATCATAGGCACTGAATTGGTCAGAAGTCAGATCATCAAAAGCATCTCCCACTTGCGCTTCATCGAAGAAATCAACTAAACTATTGTTTTCCATTCCAATTTTACCTGAAAAATAAATTTCCAAATAATGTATATCGTGAATATGTTCACTTTACATTCATTAATTCCAGATTCCACTCAAGCAAATTTGGAGACAAATCAGCATGAAACGATGTTTTTTGTTGGGATTTCTGTAGAAGTAGCTTTAAATGGATTATAATACTGTGGCGAATTTAAGGGACTTAAGCCAACTAAAATTGACCAGAATATTTTTTTGAGGGGGAGGTGGGCTATTCAAAATAGATGCACTGTGGCTATAGGCCCATAGTCTCATAAGAGGCAAGTAATTGCAAGCATGTTTTTTTTTGCATGTCGAAACCAAATACTCTGCCAAATTCAAAAAGAAGGGGCACACCGGCCTGCACCTCCCCCTCTCTTTTTGACTTGGCAGAATATTATTTGTTGTACATGTTGAGATTCTAAAAGTGCACCAGAGGGTATTTTCCCGGGCTAACGCCTATTGCCATCAGTTGATTACTAATAAATTCTTATACGATCACTAGATTAGACTAGCCAAGAGATAAAAATTAGAAACAAAATTCACCTTCTATTGTTGGGAATGTTTGAAGTCAAAAAGGTGTTCATCGAAAGATTCATATTTTCTTTGACATGCATATATTTTGCATGATTTTGTGATCCATGAAGAACTTTCCTAACTCTGATCTGAAATGAACAGAATACTGTGTATTCAACTTCCTACCATATACAATACAAATAAAATTGATGCAACGATACCTGCTCCAGAGTAGAGCCATCCGATAACATCACCCTTTGTTACATTGAAGTGGTCTGTGAACGGAATTCTAGCAAACCCATGAGCTCCTGCAGTGATCTCATACCGCTTAACAACTTCAAATGAAACACTTGGTGATTGATCTGAAAATGCAACTGTTGTTTTTTCATTGCCTCCACTATCAACGCACCTTCTTGAGCGGAATGAATATCTGCCTTGTGCACATTCCTTTTTCCATACACTCGTCTGCTCATCACAATTTTCAGACAGTGCTATATTTGAGTAAGACTTAAAACAGAACAGTTCATCGGATGCTGTTTTAGGCCGTAACACCTGAAAAATTTTAGAAGAATAGAAATATTATTCATTTACAACCATTTTTTATTTTTAAATTGTATATCTTGTCATGATAATGTCCTCCAGCCAATATACAAATAATGTTTATGAGTACGATGGAGAGAATATTTTATGAGGTGAAAGATGAAATGATTCATTCAACGAGGCGTAGCCGAGTTGAATGGATCATTCCATCTTTCACCGAATGAAATATTCTGTCCATCGCACGAATGAAAAAACATTCATTATTTGTTTTATATGACACCTCCTACATCTACATGTAAATGGATCCTTGTCATTTGACTTATTATGAATTTAGAAACAAGTGAGAAGGGACGTGATAGCGCTAGTGCAGTACAAAATTAATACAGTACAGCTGAGCGCGGCGCGGTCATTGTTGCATATCATGCACGTTACAATATGCGAGCGTTTTCACGTCTCAGTGAGCGTGCAATAGAGGAAAACGTATGGATCCAAAATTGCACGTTAAATGGATGCAAAATTGCACGATTCATGTCGTCACCATGCAATTGGCCAAATGATCGATAACGATCGACCAATTAGATTGCAGGAATCTATCTAGGTGTCATATAGAGCATATATTATGATTCTTGCTTTCTCAGTTGGTGAATAGATTCTATATTTTGACATAAATGTTGCCATCAGGAATGATCATCCTTAAAGAAGACTTCCTGAGTTCCATGTTTAATATTGCTTGAATGACACTATATGTCATGGATGCAGTTACAGTACCATATATTTCTTTCCAAACATTAAACGTATTAAAATTACATTGGTGTTTACCATTTCACTATTGCGATTACTTTTTGATGAGTATAAATCTACTCATCTGTGAATAAATATTTCTACTCATGGTCATATGGATTAATAATTATTATGACCGCCTGTTCTACGCCTAATAACTTAGAACGAAGTATGCCTAGTTAGGTAGGTTACAGCAGAGAGTAGACTTCGGACTGACTAGTGGATGTAGATATATTTCAGGACGCGGAAAGCGTCTCTATAAACAGCTTTTCAAAAAATGTCTGTCTATCGGTCTGTCGGTCTTGTCACGCACGTGACTATTTGCGTTTTGTTCTTTCCATATATAATTTCTGATAATCAGCATTGTATGTGTGTCACTTTAAATATCTACGAGATATGAAACAATTAATTAATCATCAACTGGTAATACATTAACATTAAAATTATCGTTATAAATACACTTTTAAATTCTTACTTCCATATTAAAACACAATATATTATTTTTTGTTTCTGGAGTTATGCAAATTGCGAATAACGCCTCGGGCTACTACACTCGGCGACTTTCGCCTCAGACGTAGTCGCAGAAATTTGAAATTTGCATAGCAGATGATGTTAATAGTATAAATCAAGCACGATACAGAACCGATTTCATTCGATTACTGATTTTGCTTGTATAGTTTTGGATCAGTAGCGCGCCTTATATTGGCAGTTGTAGAATAGGAATACTAGCCCGGTTTTGTTGGCTAAATAAAAGTGATGGCGTGCAGTGCAATTACGGGAATTAGGGGAATTAGTTCTTTTCGATAAAAACTCTAATATCACACCCAAAATTCTTCTTCTTCTTTATTGTATCCAAAAAACAATAACAAAACAATGAATGGGATACAATGGGAACCAAGAAAATAGCAATGCTAATCGAGCTTGGTCCCCTACCTTAACTACACCCACCCTTACCTGTAATAATGAAACATAACAATAATAAAACAAATAAAATAAAAGGCATCATTCTTCATACTCTAAAAACAGTTTGGATTTTAGTTTAATTAATTTTTTTTATTTCTAATGCTTTTTATAGATGAGTTATCAATTAAATAATTTCAAATTAATTAATTAAATAGCAATCTAATGGCATAAATTCATTTTACATGACTGGTAAGCCACACATATCATTAAAAAATTACGCTTGTCTGACTAATGTCAGACGACTAATGTCAGACTATGTGCCGGACTAATTGTCTCAACCTGGTCATCATCTTGGCCCTAAAGAAAAATTTAAATAATATTTAAAAAATTAGCTCCAATATTACATAGGTCAAAAAATCTTAATATGGAATAGAGAAGGACAAACCTCAATATGTAATGTTCCTGAAGCAATGATATGAGCTGTTACACCAATCAACACACCATCTTCTTTAATTGGTGTATTAAACTTCACATATCTGCCTTGAGTTGAATCACTTGGCAACAGTTCATCATGAGATGTATCTGGCGAACCATAAACGGTCCGCTCATGGTCTAAAAAACAAAACCATACAGGCTATATTTAACTGCACGTAATACTGCATACTGTAGGACAATAAGTTCTCATATTGCAAATAGCTCTGTTGTTGTCTAATACTTTCTATACAAGAAAACCTTTAGTCTAATTTTATTTTAAAACTTGTCTCTGTTGTTTGTTAATAGTTACCCAACTAAACAGATTCGTCAGATTTTCTTTAATCTTTTAGTGTTAGTTGTTTGCATGCTTGTTTGCTTGTATAAGTTCTTACTTTTTACCATAAAAACTTTTCAATTCAGAATCTTAGTTTTTTGACAGTAAAACTATGTAATTAGATTAATTATAATTAATATTCAAATTGAATATCCATAAATTGCTAGAACAGTTGACTTATTGTCTTTTGGCCATGCCATTTTCAGTTTCTAATTAATTTTAAACCAAAACCTGCTGATTTTAATCATCCAAAATATTTCTAATGCTTTTTATAGATGAGTTATCAATTAAACAATTTCAAATTAATTAAATTATTTAGAAGATAAAATGCTTTTAAAGTTTGATTATTCTATCCAAGAGCAATATTTTCATCTGATGGGAAAAAAGAAGTTATTTAAAATCTCTACTGAAAACCGTGTCTGTTTTTAAATAATCTGTTGAAAATAATTAAAACTACAGTATTAATGATTCTATTAATTTCTTTGATGAATTTGAGGTGATTTGGCAAAAGACCAAGACAGCTTCATTGAAAAATAATGAAAAAGATGCCTTACACTAGTTTGAAATTAAATTGTACTACCTGTCAGAAACTGGGTAGGTGGATCATTGTGAATGCCAAAGTCAACATCAATTGTGATGTCACTTCCTGTAGAGATTGTTAAATTGCAATCCACTTCAAGCCCCTCTGGTGCGGCTTCGGGGCAATCAAATGTTACACTACCGATCTCCATTACAACGTTAAAGGTATCGCTTGCTGACCTGATATCACCATCAACATCAGATGCTGAATATGTCAATATACTTTTGCCTTTCTTACTGCAAAAATATTTATAATAAAAACATTCAAATTATTATGACTTTTTATACAAAACTACAATTGTGTCAGAGCCAAGCAAAATGAGACATAAGTCGGAAAATTGAAAATTGAGTTTTTTTTATGAATTACAAAACTACACATTATTATCTTTAACATGCAAAAAAATCAGTTTCATACGATGAGTCCTTGCGAAGTTATAAACAATCGAAGTTCGTACGTTTAAAATGCAAGTTTTGAGAAAACTGCATTTGAAAATTGTTTATTCGTATACATTTACTAAGCAAGGTAATTTTAAATTGCATTTTAAAAACATTTTGTGATCATATATCTGAAAATTGTTAAGGTAGTATGAAAGTTGAATGTATAAACTGTGTATTTTTTAAATAAAATAAAATTTGAAAAAAATATGATTTTTTAATTTTGGCCTATTGTGGAAAACTAGCATTTGCGACTTATGTCTCATTTGGCTTGGCTCTGCCACAATTAATTATCTCTTCTTGGGAGTGGGTATATTTCAATACACTCCACCCGTGTGCATGTCCGAATGTGTGTATCTGTCTCCATCCATATCTTAAAATCTACATTGCAATTGTTAACACTTGTCTTGTATTATAGTAGATTACATGTTAGGAGTGTTTTTATTATCCAGTTTTAAGAACAGATTTCCATATTTTCATCTTTTTCCATTTATACACTTTTATTCTAAGGTCCATGTAGGGACCTTCGACGTTGTTTGTAATGTGCTTCAATTTTGTTAATATTTATTTTTATAGTAACTAAAACAAAATGTGTATACTTGCATATTAATATGTACTCCACTATTACCAGAGAATGTTTGCACTGGGTATCCATCATTGCTTACAATAGAGAAGTAACATCCAACACCATTTCCAGATAATGTCCAAGTGTAGGAATATATTCCACCTCCAACAGGGAGACCTAATATATACAACACATAAGATAATATTAAAATAAAATCAAATTCACTAAGGTTGCCTATATAAGCATATTATTGACAATTATGTAATATTGAATGCCTTTGAGAAATGACTATATGATTAGGTAGGTTATTTCATAGGGCTATTGTTGAGGGAAAAAATGAAGACTGATTAGCACGAGTCCTACATTTAAGAGACAGTGTTGGAGTGATTGTTTCTCCTACTACGACGACCTGGTTCAACTGGTATGCCTGGCGGTAAAAAAACGATAGTTTCTAACAAACCTAAAAGAGGTTACAAGTTTTATGAATGAACGTATAGATTTTAAGGTCATAATATTCAACTGTTTATATCTGTCCGTATAGTATTTCCCAATTTTTACAGCAAACTTTCGATGCAAACCTTTGTACAGATTCTATTTGGTTAATTTGATTACATTATCCAGGATCACAAATCTGACAAGCATATTCTAAATGCGGACCAATTAAAGCAATGTATAATTTCAAAAGTGTATGCATTCAGTGTAAAACTCTCTGTACAAGTATCCAATGAGTTTTTTTTTTACTTCTTACATAATATCAATGTGGGATTTCCAACTAAGATCGTTACATATATTAACTCCGAGGTAGTTATGTGTTTCAACCTCATAAATTACGCAATTATTGAGTGTGAATGAGTAATTAGGACTTAAATATTATCACCCGTCAGATTCTACTTTCATATTGAAACTGTCATAATATTTTTCCTTCTATATTGTACATATTGTAAACAGGTTATTTCGAATAAAGCTTAGTTCATCTTACATTTTTTAAATCTGTTGATTTGAACGCTACTTATATAAAGTAAACACTATACCATAAGAGTTGTTTATGTATGTATATAATATATAATAAGAGTACAAACCTGTACTCCACTGAATACTGATGTTTACCATTGGTTCAGGATTTGAAAATACATCATTGTGATCTTCCCCACCACATCGGTTTCCATCATCACCACAGGTCATCTGGCAAAATGTCTCATCTAAAGCACTTCCTGTCAGGGTCTCCCCACAGGAACATAATTGACCTTCTCGCAATGCTGTATATCTGAAATTACATTTTTAGCTAATGACAAATTGATTTTCATTGATTTAGGCCGGAGTAACACAGTGTGGTAGCATTTTTAATAAGTACAGAGTCCCCATGGTTGAGGTCAGTGTCGTACCACTTAAAACAAGTACTAGGGTCCCCATGGTTTAGGTCAGTGTCGTACCACTTAAAACAAGTACAGAGTCCCCATGGTTGAGGTCAGTGTCGTACCACTTAAAACAAGTACAGAGTCCCCATGGTTGAGGTCAGTGTGGTCACTTTAAATAAGTACAGAGTCCTCATGGTTGAGGTCAGTGTGGTCACTTTAAATAAGTACAGAGTCCTCATGGTTTAGGTCAGTGTGGTCACAAGTACGGAACTATGGTTGAGGTCAGAGAGGTAGCACTTTAAACAAGTAGGGAACTGTGGTTGGGGTCAGAACGGTAGCACTCTAAACAAGTATGGAACAATGGTTGAGGTCAGTGTGGTAGAAATTTAAACAAGTATCTAACTATGGTTGAGGTCAGTGTGGTAGAACTTTGAACAAGTACGGAACTATAGTTGACGTCAATGTCGTAAAAAAATTAAACAAGTATGGAACTATGGTTGAGGCCAGTGTGGTAGCACTTTAAACAATAGTGGAACTATGCTTAAGATCAGAGTCATAGCACTTTAAACAATAGTGGAACTATGGTTGAGATCAGAGTCATAGCACTTTAAACAATAGTGGAACTATGGTTGAGATCAGAGTCATAGCACTTTAACAATAGTGGAACTATCGTTGAGATCAGAGTCATAGCACTTTAAACAATAGTGGAACTATGGTAGAGATCAGAGTCATAGAACTTTAAACAATAGTGGAACTATGGTTGAGATCAGAGTCATAGCACACAATAGTGGAACTATGGTAGAGATCAGAGTCATAGCACTTTAAGCAATAGTGGAACTATGGTTGAGATCAGAGTCATAGCACTTTAAACAATAGTGAAACTATGGTTGAGATCAGAGTCATAGCACTTTAAACAATAGTGGAACTATGGTTGAGATCAGAGTCATAGCACTTTAAACAATAGTGGAACTATGGTTGAGATCAGTATTGTAGCACTTTAAACAATATTGTAACTATGGTTGAGGTAATTGTGTTAGAAATTTAAACAAGTACAGAGGCATTTGGTTAAGGCCAGTGTGGTACCCAGTACTTTAAACAAGTATGGAACCATGTTGGGGTCAGTGTGTTAACATTTTAAACAAATATGTTAGGGTGTGAGAGGCAATGTTTTTAATAGTGTGCTTGTTTCCGTTGGTTCATAAAAATATCATGTTTCTCTTAAATTTGGATCATAAATAAATGTGAAATTATTTGTTTCTACCAAGAATGTGTTATTGGTAGTGTCGACATGGTAAATTATAAAATCTTTGAACTATTATAAAACTCTCTTGAAAATAAGTAAAAATGTGTTTTTGTTACTTCTTGGAAATGTTGCCAGTAAGTCAAATTTAAGGAATTGTTCAACTCACTTGTAATTTCTTTCCTTGCAAAGTTTATAGCATATACCAATAGATAAAGTTTCTGCATTGTAATTGCCAGCATTCAGGTTCATTTCCTTATCAAAAAGTTTCACCGGATAACAACCACTGTGATCTAAAAACAACAGTAATAAATATATCAACGATGTTATTAAGTAAACATTATAAAGAGCAGCACAGTGTTTTAAATGCCAGTGGATGTCAAAAAACACATGACAATATATTTGACGGTCTATAGGTAGTTTTAAAATATAATTATTTATAATATAATTATTGTGAAAGTATGCAAGTTAAGTCAACCGATTGTTGTACTAATGCATATGTTTCACTGACTAATCTCAGATAAGAAAATACTCCATCAGTTAGAGTAGACAAACCAGAAAAGCACTCCCTGCGACTGTAAAATACAACTTAGCAATGGTTTGTGACCTCACAAAAATTGAACGCTGTTGGAATGAAAATCAAAACAAACTATAAATTGCCTCATACACACAGTGAGCCAATTAACACTTTTCCATGGAGCAAGCCTAAAACTATATATCAACTGATTTTACAGGTTTAATTAATTAAAATTTTGAAACATCTATGAATTTGACAAGAAATGTTTTTAAACATCAAAACAATTTGCAATAACAGATAACTCAATTAAAAATCTATGAATAAAACAAAATTTAAGCGATAAAAGTAAAGTTTTTTATTCAAAGTGCTATCTTTGGCCATGTATAAATTCAGGGAACAGTTACTGTTCCCTGGTATAAACACTACCCTCGTTTGGTTCATACGTAAATGTGTCCTTTAGACGCAGTGTTAGTGATTTTTTTTAAGTTTTAAAAGCATTTGACCTGTCTAAAGTATCATGATAGTTTAGGAAGTCTTTTTTGTAATTACATACAATGTGAAGTAGGTGACGAAGTTGCAACATTTATGCTAATAGTTGAGTATCTTAACACAAACCATGTCAAACCTTAGAAATTACAAACTAAGTGAGTGTTAATGACGGTTAGATCTAAGAGTTTACAAGGAAGAACAAAGGGAGATAATCTAGCATATATGACACAATGATATATGCCTGAAAAAAATGGTACAACATTTGTTCTTTTCCAGTCAGGTGGAACTTGGCTGAGAGATAATTGTATGGTATGTCTTTAAGAAGTTAGAATAAGAGAAAATAGGATTAGACAATTCAAATAGGCTTTATGGTGAAAAAAATTCAAAAAAATTTTGGAAAGCAGTTAGTAAGTGCAAAAGAAATGCATTAAATTCCGGAGATGACCTCGATCTAATATCTATCAATGATCTTACTAAGTATTATAAATCAAAATTCGATGTTAACAATTCTGATAGTGAAAAGATTAAGGGAGCATCAAACATTGTTAAAGAAAAATGTGAAATGTTATCTAAGAAAATCTATGACCGTCCATTTTTCAATAGAAATTTGATAATCAAATACATTAAAACGTTAAATGCCAATTCCGCACCAGGCCCTGATGGTGTTACTGTCAACCA
>JAOTQE010127910.1:0-12269 GCA_025631205.1 Nesometra sesokonis
CCATCCGCAGCTCCATGACAAATTTGGCACTTTTGTCCGCCATGTAACGATTAAGTGGCTAAGGCACCCTACTATAAACTAGGGAAAGGCTCCAGACTTTGAGGCTCTTATAGCTTGGAGAGCTGTACTTACAAGCATGGTGTTAATAATAACAGTAAGTAATAACAATGATAAAATGATAATAAGAATATTTTTTTTGTCTTTTTCAGGTAATGCGTTGGTAATATATATAATCATTGCTAACAACGACATGCGATCTGTCACTAATTTCTACATAGCAAACTTAGCCGTTGATGACATTGCTTTCCTCGTCACATGTGCTGCTACAACAGCCGTTTCAATAACAACAGCCGATTGGACTTTAGGACATTTCCTCTGCAAATTCATTGGTTACATGCAGTTTGTATGTTTTCATTCTAAAATATTAATCACAGTGACGGATTTAGAAGTAAAGGAAGCCGGGGGGGGGGGGGGGTGGGTTAGGGCCCTTCACCTTTGAAAAAAAAGTAGAAAACGCCAAAACGTACCCGGGAATTACGTTTTTCTTTTTTTTCTTTTGTCAGATTTAAAACCGCGGACACACTTACCCCAGGTCGGACATAAAAGTTTACAGACCCCTCCCCCCGCCCCCATTCTGGATCCGCTACCGAAACATGTACAGTAATTAGTCAGTTACACATTATGATGTTCCTCAACATATCATTAAAACTAATGTCTTATGTAGTTTTTGATTTATATAACGCCTTATACTTCTCAAGGCATTGTGGACTAGATATTATACATTCATATGACTTTCTACTCCCCTAAGAATTACGTCATGTCATGCAGCAAGTTCTTGCTTGCACTTGTGCCATCGTCTGTCCACAACAGGGGTATTGTACGAACCAGTACATCGGGGTAACCACCACTCTTCTCGAAACGTGGGTTCTTTATAGTGCACACGAATGTGTACACTGGGCCTACGGTTTTATCTGAGAAGACTTGTTCCACCACCGGAACCATGGTGCAAGCGGGGCCTCAAACCCATGCTGCTTTTATTGATATGGTTCACAGTTCCCCTGCCTTAACCGCTCGACCATATGACTCGCACTGAAATAAGGTGTAGAATAATTTAACAAGAGAGTTCAATAATTTACAGCAAAACTTTGCATTAATTACCCGGTACCGTAATAAACATTTTAATTGGATTGACACTGTTGGTGTTACTTTAACAAACGTGAGATGTAGGCCTATATTACAAAAAATCGGTTAGATTCATATTTACTCAACTAAGCTACCAAAAGACCGACCGTCTGACGAATTAATGAAGAAGGGGTAACCGAAATACATGACCAAGAAACTACCTGCTAAATGTCAAACCAATTGGAGTATTTTAACTTGAACAAATAAATATTATAACATAATGGATAACGACGGCAAAATGCACTGACATGTCGGTCGACTTACCAATCCGACATGGGGTAACCGAAACACATTATTAAGTGACTGCCTGCTAAATTTCATTTGTATAATATGACTGAAGGTTTTAATAAAGACACTTGGACGCATCTAAAAAAACAATACTGTACAGGGCGGCGGAACCGGTAAGGAAGGTACGGTGGCCACCGTACCAGTATTTGACAATGGTACTTGTAGTACCGGTATATATTAAATTTCACTTCAACCCTAACCATGGTGTGAATGAGGTAGTATAACCATGTAACCCTATTACGTACGCCTCCATTGTACTTTCAAAAATTCATGGATCTGACGTTGCTAAAGTAATAAATGAAAATGATATTTTCTGAACATCGGTATAAATTCTACAAATTTTAGAAACATCTCCCTCAACCATAGTGGCCCTGATGTTAATCCATAGATTTATTATTTACGGCTAGATAGTGAACTTAACACTGTAGAATTGCAATCCCATGTAGGCGCCTACTATTGATAGTCATCAGCATTTGTCACAAACATTTTAGAATAATAATAAATGTTTTATCATTATGGTACTTTTACACTCTTTTGTCATAAACATTTTTCATGTATGTTTGTACATATTAAACGCTGTCAATTGTCTTTATATTTTCTTTAAATTTACTTCCATTTATTAATAAATCAGAAACTTTTATGAAAGATTCGGGGACGCAATTTTGTCGTACAGTGTTAAAACATAACGCGATTTGATTGGATGGATTCTGGGCATGTCCTTAGGCGCCTCCATGGAATTGTACTTTGGGGCTACGTATTGTCAGCAAATTTTAACTGGTTCCCTGGTATTGTCATGGAGTAAACTCCATGGTTTTGTATGGAAGTTCACTATCTAGCCGTTAAAATAATGTTTAATGTGTTAAAAAAGCAATGTTTAATGTGTTAATCTAATCCCCTGCCAATCAGTAAGTCCTTCCGCAAACATAATTTCATATATTTTTTATAACAACTGTATAACAGTCACTTACTCTCAAACTTACCGACAAACATACCAACGACAGACAGACATTACTGAGAAACTGCCTTCTGAATTTAAAACCAACTATATCAGATATTAAAAATAGCATGTTAAACTTATAAACCGACTGACAAACAAAACTATTGATGTACATAAAAACGTACCGTACTTTTAAACTAATGTGTAGGTCTAGACCTGAAATATAAAAAAAACCATTATTTTTGACGTTTTGTAGGTAACTATTCAAGCCACTTGTTGCTTTCTGACGGCTATGACCATTGATCGTTATCACCTGATTGTTCACGCGGTAAATGCAAGAAATACAAGGACTATTCGGCGTGCAATACTTATTAGTCTTGGAATATGGGCAGGTTTGTACACTTATTTCATATATGTATTTCAATGACTTGTTAGATAACATAAGTGAGAAGTGAGAACAATAGACCGAATTAGCGATAGCCTGCGACGTCACGAAAACTCGCCGTCGTGGATACGAGAACCAAAACAAACCTATAAGTCCTATCTCATAACATAGGGAGAGTAGGAATGTTACCCAAACATTTCGTTGAAATACACATTGAATTCAGCAAGTATGATCATTTTTAAAGCATTAGTAAACATCTACCTTAGTCTAAGATTAAGTATAACACAGTTGATCTGGTTGTAATTTACGTTAAAAAAAATATACATAATTCAAGCTAGGCGAAAAGTTGAATCTACGTTGATCCACTCAGGAGAGCTAAGCCGCTATGTGCACTAGCAGATCAGCACTGTTTGCATGATTCGGGCCTAAAACCATTCATTGTTCTCAGCAAATTTGACAAGTTTAATCTATTCCAATCTAAGTAAAACTAAGCGTAGCTAGTGTAAAAAGAATTTATGAATGTATCCCAATGGTTTTGAATGAGTTACCAATGAAGAAATACAATAAACTTTAAATTTGTCCTCTCTTAGCTTGTTTTACACAGCGAAGTATAGAAAATAGCGCCCTCTATTTATATTTATACCCACAAATCCAGATGTAAACAAGGTTGCTAATTCGGTGTATTCATCAACACTTTTGAATTTAACTTGTTTATATTAAAGTACCGTGACATGCGGTGTGTGTGGTTTAGAATGCCATTTTTCTTCCACAGAGTGATAACAATAAATTAATTTGGACTTTTTCCTTTTTCTTTGTTAGCCTTTAGCACATGAAAAATTTGTATTATTTTATAATAATAACGTCTATGCAGGGAGGAGTTATTTCTATGCATCCCTGATCTATGTTCAAAACTCATACTGTTTCCTCAATTTTTTTTTTCAAACTATGGGGCACTCTGAGAGAGGAATACAACGTCATATTTCTCTCCTCAATTCTATCAATAGCATAAAAGAGGTTCTGATGAAAACTGTGGCTTGTAGGCTGTTCACAGATACCAAACCACTCAACTGCCCTTTAGCACACATCCACACACACAAACACCGACAAGTACATAAACAGGAGCAAAACATAACCACGCGGACTTTGTTGGCGGAGGTATTAAATGTCTGTGAATTCTGGCCATTATAACTAATTGGTACAACAACAAAATTATCAAATTTTAATATTAGATATTTTAAACAGCATCTGTATTAAGAGTCGATAAGTACGATGTGAAGGTTTTAAGGATAAAATCTTTGATCGGCTGGATCATCTGTTGGTTGATTTCCCCTGTCGATCCCAACATGCTCTACGAAGTAGCGCCCCTTTCGATATAACGTTATTTTCCAAAACTGCATGCAATTAACGAAGATGTTCTCCCATAATCTCTAGTATATTGTAAACTTCAGTGATTTTCTCAACGTTTTAATGTTTATTTGTTAGGTATTAAAATTCCTTTCCTCATGCTATCTCGCTTTACTTGGCATACCGCGTAGTACTTCATATCGTATTAAATTTAGTAACATAATACTTTATATTTCTAATACTGCACTTAGTAAGGTAGGAGCATAAACTGTGACGCCTGTAACAGTTAGGCTGAATTACGCACAGGCGTGGGAATTCAGGATCATACATTCGCCTCTCCTAATAGCTCGGGTTAAAATAGAGGGAGCTGCCTCTTGAAGAAGGAAACATTTTACGTAGTCTTTGTAGACCAGTTTTTTATAGGGAAAAATATCTGAGATAAACCGCCTGTCTTCTGGAAACGAATCGATGAAGGCGCTTTTAAAGATGACCGTCAAATTACAAATGTAATATTATTAAAAATTATTCTATGTATCAGATTGTCAATAATTAAATAATAATAAAGTGATTGATAGAAAAAAAAGGCTATCAATAAGTGTGCTTTTCCAAAGTGCTCCCAGAATCGGCATAATGATGTGAAAATGTGTCAGCAATTATGTAACAATACATTTTATATATTGGTAAGTGGCAGAGCCAAGACAAAGGAAGCATAATTCGGAAATTGATTTTTTATATAGCTTTATAGGCTAGCTTAGTAATAGTAACCCGCTACTCTAATAGTGTCATGTTAACTCACTCTAAAAACACAAAGAACAGCAACCCAGCACTACGATTATAGTCTTTACGGTATCTATACTTCTATTAAATTTGATGATAATTTAGCTCATTCATTCATTAAAACAAAGTTATTTAGGCATATTCATAACCTTCCATTTATTATTAAAATAAAAAATGAGGTTATGAATAAATAATATTGTAGTTGTTATACATATTTTTTATTATTATTTTTTTTCCAATTTGTTTCAGTGTCGTTTTTGATCCACATACCAGTCGCAATACACACGAACGTGAAGTTTGAACATAACACTACAATTTGCACAAGGCATTTTGGATCACCAGAACGTGGAAAGATATTCACCATCTTCTCGTTCATGTCAATGTACGCTATTCCACTTATTATAATCAGCATCTGTTACGTAAACATCTTAATGCAAGTATGGAAGCGAACATCAATGGGCACTGAGAGTGCCCAAGCTCAACTGAGGGCATCTCAACGAAAGAGAAAGATAACGAAAATGGTATTGATTGTAGTAATTTTATTTGCTTTAAGTTGGCTGCCGCTTCACTGCATTATTCTGGGATTGGAATTTCATGGCGAAAAGCCTGCGTTTAAAGGCGACACTTTTCAATATTTATACATTGCTTCTCTTTGTCTGGCTTACGCAAACAGCAGTATGAATCCATTTGTATATGCGTTTACAACTACAAGTTTTAAGAAACATTTTGACAGTATTTTTCGTGGATTTTGCTTCAACAGAACACCGAGAGAGAAGGGATCGCCAGTAATGATAACGGAAACACGGTTTTCAAAATTAGCTATGTCAACTGATGGAAATTCTTTGAATTAAAGACTGGCAATGGAACTTTCATCTATAACTCTGTCAACTTGTGCTCATTTTGGCGGAAGATCAGTTATGTTGAACAGAGACATTATTTAATAAGAAATGATGAGAAACATCACACTTTGTAAATAATACCTTAACCCATCAATGTAAAAACGGGAGGGTTTGTAATAATTGTATAAAAAAGGCAACAAATATATTTATTGATGTAGCGTAACTGGGGCACAGACAATTCTAGGTTACAGTTCAATTGAATATGCTGTGATGAAATGCTTACATTAAAGAAACGTTACTGTTCTATTATTAGGTAAACAATTTAAAAGACACGAAAAAAGGGATTACAAGCCGGCAGGCCCGGAATGAAACGTTTATTTTAATTATAATACCGGTTTTCTCACAACATCGACAACCTTTGTACTATTTACTTGGTTCGCTTCCTCGAACAGTTGTGTTTGGAGGGCGTGCACAAATTGATTCTCTGATTATAGACAACAAACTTGGGTTATTAGTAACCCGTGTTAGGAGTGGTAACTATCAGTCTTGTTTTCATGGATACAGTTAAAAACAACGTTCACTTTCACTGATGTGATATCACGTCCAACAGTGTGCGTGAGCGGCGAGACGAAGTTCAATTTCTATTGAAAAATTACCACATTATTTCCATGTCCTGCATACATGACGTACGGTAGGGTAAATGACAACTCTGATATCTATTCATGAGATATAATAACTGCATCCTCTTTTGTTTGGAGTAAAATTAGCATACGCAGTCATAAAATGTTTCTAGTGACATGAAGGTGTTTCAAACGATTTTGTATACCCGTGCTATTTAGATCAATTGATGGTCCTGAGAGTACAACAATTCAATGTTTGTGTTCATGATAATTAATTAATGGTATTTTATAACAAAATAAAATATTACAAATTAAAATGTGCTATTTTTTCATCTTGTGTTATTAATATTAACTACCTTACTTGATAGATGGCCCGAAATGGCAAATCAACCAATAAGGTCGAAGATATTCATCTTTGCCATATTAAGAATTAAAATACATGTGGAATCGAAAGATTCAATAAACTCTGATAAAAAGGGAAATTATGGCAATATGAGGTGATTATTCTGGATGTAATTTTTAAAAGTAATTTCTACAACATATTGGGCAGTTTGGTAAATTTCCTATTAGGGTTGGTGAACACCAGTCTAAAATACGTAGATTTTTTTTTCCAAAATACGTGTTCTAGAGGGAGTTATTATTTTCCAAAAAACGTGAATCCTTCCAAAATACGTGTTCTAGAGGGCATTATTCTTTTCCAAAATACGTGATTCCTTCCAAAATACGTGGACTTGAGGGCGTTAATGCTTTTCCAAAATACGTGGATCCTCAAAAAATACGTGAACTTGAGGGTGTTACAGTGCTTTTCCAAAATACGTGAACTTGTGGGTGGTATGCTTTTCCAAAACACGTTAGTCTTTTAAAAAATGGACGAGTGTTAACGAATATCGCCCGACGTGCAGTTACGCTTGCTTCCCATATTAAACCAAAATAAATGGCGACAACTTCATGCTTTTTGTCAAGATATTCGAGCATTTTCAAAATAGTAAAGGTGGCGTATTATAGGCGTTTGCTTTGATTATTAATATACTTTATTACTTAAACTGCTGTAAATAAAATACGTTACTCTCTAAGTGTGGTCATTCATTAGTTTATTCCTAGGTACCCATATATTGCTAATACCATTTGCTTAGTTAGATCCCAAATAAGGAATTGTTTAGATGATGCCGGTTAGAATTATAATAATGAGACGATTATATTTGAATTATCGTACAGGTTTTTTGACACCCCAAGTTCACGTATTTTGGAAGGATTCACGTATTTTTGGAAAAGCATAACGCACTCAAATTCACGTACTTTGAAAAAATTCACGTATTTTGGAAAAGCATAACGCCCTAGTTTACGTATTTTGAATGATTCACGTATTTTGAAAAAGCATAGCGCCCTCAAGTTCACGTATTTTGAAAGGGCGCACGTATTTTGAAAAAGCATAACGCCCTCAAGTCCACGTATTTTCGAAGGATTCACGTATTATGAAAAAGAATAATGCCCTCTAGAACACGTAGTTTGGAAGGATTCACGTATTTTGGAAAAAAATAAGGCCCTCTAGAACAGTTATTTTGGAAAAAAAAATCTACATATTTTTTTGTGTTCACCAACCCGACTCAAATTTCTTGTTAGGAATTAATTTTTATATATTGTTGCATTATTATGCTAGACTGTTATCGCATAAAAAATTGAATTCAGCACAACGTAAAAACATACTTTCAAATCATTCATTTTGGAGATGAATAGAGTAAATGGTTGAAAATAAAAGACATAGCACCACATTATAAGTAGTAACCACGTTATTTTGTAACCTGTTGTTCTACTGACTATAGGTGTACTGTAAAAAACTGCCTTCCCTTTTAATAAAGAGGTCCTGGATTCGATCGTGATCGCTCCCTCTCCTTTCTCACAATTTGCGCCGTCAATTCCTAAGCTCCCATAATTTCAAAACCTTTTAATTGGAAAATTATAAAATGGCATTAATAACGTTTTCGTAAACACACGCTTTCTGCTTGAAAGGATAAAATCTTAAATGCCGGCTTCCATTCTTATAGTCAAAATACCGCGGTTTTGCCCAACACTCTGTCTGAAAGAATCCATTGGTTCATTATTCAATTGAGCACAATTTTTTAAATGTCAATTTCATTTTCTTAACAACATTAAATTGCGCCCTACAGTTAACAAGACGGGTGCCCTCGGGTTTCGAATATGCGAGCTACTCTTTTCGTATTGGTTCCCTTTCAGTCAGGATTTGGTAACAATTACCGTATTCTGACATGCTTTGTAAAGAGTCTACGCCGGGAATAACACCGATCTGTATATGGTAACATTGCTGTATTTTCTTTTTTTCTGAATGATGTATTATAGGCCTAAAGAAGAAATAAAATAGAAAATCATGACGTAGTTTAAAAAAAAGCTATCCCATGTGTTAGGATATAATAACACACTTTGTGATCAACTTTGTGATATCGGTATAGTCAAATTGAAGATTGTAGATAAAAAAAATAATACAAAAATAATTCATTTGTCACAATAAGTTTAACAATAATAGCATAATGTAATTGCAACTTTATTCCTCACGTTATAATTATTGTGTTTGTTTTGAAGATATAATACACTTTTTCTTTTCAAAATTGGCATAGAGTAAGTGTGATATTTATTAATAAGTACTGCAATTCCAGTAGGGAAGATAAAACATTACAACCGAGCCTTTAATAAATTTATAAGTAATCTTTTGTAATATGTATTTTATATGCACTGATTAAGTTTAAATAACATAAAATAACAGTGATTCCAAAAGGAAAGTGATACAATGATTTCTAAAAAAAAACAATGAAAAAATAAAATACTCATGATAAATCATCTCACGTTCCTTGTTTGGTGTTACTGTTATTCTAAGCTATTTTATATGATTTAGAATTTGATGAAATATTTATATTCTGGTCGGGTTGTTACAGTAGTTGGTGTGACAAAACAGAAATACGATATTATACTATCATCAGGGGATCCTGCTTGAGAAAAAGAAACAATTATCGCTTACATGCGTCTAAAACTAAACGCAATTTACAGTCAGTAGATTTGTAATACATATTTTCTAAATTAGATTCTAAATTAGAAATACAGATGAAAGTTTATACTAAAACGTAATGTTGTTTACACATTATTCTGCTATATAACAGTGTAATCAAATAATATACGGGACAGAGCAACTGCATATTCACATAATGAGAAGGGCGCGAATGGGGTGCATAATTTTTTATTTAATTATTTATTTATTTATTCAGGTATAAAAACACATACGAAACAACAACCAATGGCTGATAACGTTTGTTTACAATTTAAGTAAAAATACGATACAAATAGTAAAATATAAGACAGGCAAAATAAAACAGTATAGCAAAATATATATAAACAATTAAAAATCTACATTCAATAAAATATACGGTATAGGCTAATTATAAAATTGCACAGTATTGAAAATAGGCCTGACTTTAAAAACAAACATTATTATTATTACAACATTGTCATTAATATCACTGAATAATAATAGCCCCCACAGTTAACATGACTAAGTACCCTCAGTTCTGATCTTAGCAAGTAGCAAAAGGTTCAGTTTTTTTGTCTGAAGAGGAAGTATTATGTTTTTTACTATAGGGTGGAAGGTGTTCACACTACACCCCCTTAAACACGCCACTGACAGAATATAGTTGATATTTTATTACAATTAAACACTTTATTAACACAAAATTCACTCGTGGAAACAATTTATTTGCACGATGAATACAAAATCAATATGAAAGCATTATGAATGTGATCTATTTATAAATTCAGTGCTTTGATGTCGTCAAATTGTACATATATTAATGGACATTATAAGTTATTGTTAAATACCTCACGACGAACATTCATCGGTGCATGGCTCTGAATTTTTTAATAAATGTAATTTATTTGCAATGTTCTCATAATGATGTCTGTGGCCGTTATTTCATTTTATATCTCTGAGAAGAGCAAGTACCGTAGTGGTTGACATCTAAGTATTTCGACAGAATGAAGTGCTTCATTATGAATTATTGTTTATTTATTGCAATTCAAAATGGTAAACGTAATTCTTCATTGTACAATAACACAATGTAAATGTTGATTTTTAAATAAAACAGTGAATTTTACCGATGCGTACATTCTTAATTTTGTTTAACAATTATTTACGATTATTCGATTATCACTTACAATATTTATTGACCAAGGCAAGGAATAACCAGGACATTTCAGTAATGGAGATAGAGTCGGTCCCTGTCATAGTTGAGGTACTAAAATTTAAGTTCAGGCCCTAGCAGTTCACTGTAGGACGTATCCCCTCTTACAATTTCAATTTCTTCCTGTCTTTTGGTGTTGTCAATTAGGTATTGTTTTATTTTACCATATCACCTATCCACTATGATCTCTGTCGTCCCAATTTCTTCTTCCTGTTCTTGTTTATCAGCCTCCTGCTCCACCAGTTAAACCTGCCAAAATGATTCTTGACCTGTTCGAAGATAGTACGTAAAGAGGGATATACAAGCTCAAAGGTGTAAAAGTAGATCAAAACAGAGTAATTGACGGGTGTTAAAATACAAAACACATCTACTTTTCAGTTATTTCATACACTAAACACCACTAATTGATACTATCCGTCTTTTGTATAGTGATCAACCTGTTTTCCATGTATTATTATTATTCTGCTACAACATTGTTCTATCAAAGTCACCTA
Organism: Nesometra sesokonis; assembly: GCA_025631205.1. Lineage (NCBI taxonomy): Eukaryota > Metazoa > Echinodermata > Crinoidea > Comatulida > Antedonidae > Nesometra > Nesometra sesokonis. Next base: position 11,108 of record JAOTQE010127910.1, read on the forward strand.
TCCAAATCACAAGGGATTAATTAACAATCATATAGCGTCTTATATTAAGTTATTTGTCATCATCATCTGTGCATGTTTGTTTTGTGGGATTAATAAGGTGCTGGGGTCATTAGAGGGTATTAACACTCCATGACCGGAAGCGAAAATGTTCTTGTAAAATGCATCATCCATTATTATCATCGGCATAGTATATTCGAGTCATCGAAATACAATCATCACCACCAACACCACCACCACCACCACCATAATGTCCGATACATTTTTAAATTGGAGATATGAATATGAATGTTATATTAATATACAAAATCCCCCAAATTAGTTAGGACTGAGGTGGGAAATTAGAAGAAATGATAGGACTACATTTTATTCAAAAATGTATATGAACTAAGCATAGTGGTCAAGTCTATTGACCAAAATCTCCTCAAGTCTATAATTTGATTGGTTTCGTTAACACATTCCTCTCATAATGCAGATATATATATTATCAAGCAATCCCTAATTGTCAACAGAAAATTAATAATAGGATGGAGGGTTTTAACTGCTTCAATCTTATGGACTATACCTTTGATAGAGGATGTGAACTAGAAAAACTAGGATACGAGCTTTGATCTAAGGAAAATCTTGAGGGCGCAGTAACCATACTGGAAAATTAAGATATTTGATGAACACTACATTTCCGTCTTCGTCAAAGAGAGACCGGAAGCCCAGAAGATTTATTCAGCTGAAAAGAGGAACAAGGCTTGATGGTCTCACCATATCAGGCCCTGTATAAGGGTCAATAAAATGAATTGCTGGCAGGGTATAGCCTGTACCATAACCCCAGGGGACTCAAAAATAGGGGGCAAAAAACGAGTTTATTTAGCTGAAAGAGAAATGCAAAAAAAATTGGTGGATACTGTTTATTATATTCCCTAATCATCAAAACATTCCCACCGAGATATATGTCAATATATGGCCCAGAAGCAAGTGTTTCATGATAAAAAAACCTATATTTTATGTCGGCCATTTTGAAAACCCAAAATGGCGTCTTTCCCCAGTCCAGTGTCCTAGAACTGTCTTTTCTTTTGTTGATATTTATACCCTAATTGGCAAAAATACTTGTTATATTAAGTAAAAGCTGTATAGCTGTATAGCTGTATATATATTTTCAGTATTTTGCCTT
>JAOTQE010127921.1:0-12269 GCA_025631205.1 Nesometra sesokonis
TTCTCCAGTTCTTAACTTTGATGCTACTTTGATATGATCAAGTTAATTTCAAAATTAATGTTGATGATTTTTTGGTCTTTTTCAGGTGACAATATATCTTTAAGTCTGAATACTTAATAAGGCAATTAGTTTAACTTCACGTTAATGTATACAGTAATTAAGATTGCATATTCTATGCAGTGAGAGACATGCTATTGTGTCAGGATTCAATATTTTAAAATTTTAATTATGTCATCATTTTTTTAATTTGTCTATGTAATTTAACATTATATGGAACCAATACCAAAACAGTTAATCAATCATTGTACTGTACTTCACAATCAGTTTAGTAAAAAAAAACCTTTAATGAAGATGTCACCAAGTGTTACTACATCAATAAAGTAGTGCTCTATGACACCATTAAATCTTACTTGTTTCCATGGTGATTCATCTACCCACACCTCACCATTCTTTGAAACTTCTTGCTGGTTCGAGGGAACACCTTCCTGCGGTGATAAACCATGTCTCCATGGTGACTGAGGTAATGGATTTTGGGAAGACAGGCGATTTTGTGATGATGTTGGCTGATTAGACTTAGCTGGAGATGGTACTGAGATGGGAGGGCTGATTTTCGGTTCAACTGGTGATAAAGATGCATTACTGCTGCTAAAGTCTGACACATGGCTACGGACAGTGGTGGCAGACAGTAACTGGAGAGAACTTCCTGGAAGCCTGCCGCCAGGAAACGGAGATGAACTAAAAGCTCTGAAAAGAATAAAGAAAATCCAAGAAATGCATAACTGTAAAAAGTAATTTCTGGCTTCTGCAGTAGTAGTAAAATAATATTAATTTTATGTAAATCAAATCGTATTTCCTAAAATTATTTGTAGAATGCATCCCACAATACTGGGAGCAACTTTCAACATCATCTAACTAGCCATTGTCTGAAGAAAACTTGATGCTATACCTCAAAAGATCATGTAGTACATATTTTGACCTACTTTTTTCATAACTGTTATTCCTATCTACAATTAATTATTACTTAATCACCAAAAAGATACATGGTTCAGCAATCCACAATATACATTAAATTTGATTTAGATTAAATCTTACAATGTAAAATAAATGTACATTTTTGGCGTTGGTTGTCAGAAGGTCACGATGTCTGCTTGTCACGTTTCAAAATGCAGTACTGCACTTGACCTCAAAGAATAAAATGTAAACATCAATAGTAATGAAATCTACCCACCTGCCAACTGAATCTAGTTTCCTTGTTAGCCGCTCATTATCTCGTGAAAGTTTCTCATGTTCGCGTTCACTGTGTTCCTTGAATCCTTGAAGGTTTGAGTTTTCCGTACGTAAAGTCTCGTTCTCTATCATGTATTGCTGTAGCATCTCGTAGAGGCTGCTGTCAACGGCAGACCTGATACTTGAAGTGGCTGAAACATGCCTAGAATAGACTCAGGTAGAAATAATAAATTGTCCAAAGTATACAGTATCAAGTAAGTTAAAAACACAAGGCCGAAATTTTGAAAGCTGACCTCACAAATTTAAAGTCTCAGTGGTCTGTTTACTTTATGTTAACCCTTCACTGCAAGGATTATTTCCATTGCTGTGTGGGGCAATTTTTAAGGCAACCTGGTGACTTTTAAATAAATGCCAAAAAACACTAATTTTGAAATTCTTTTTGTGGGCAAGGGTGGGAAATACATTGGCATATTTAGTACAAGAATTTATGGTGAATTCATTTCCGTTATTGTATTTCATGAAATTACCCGAATAGACTGCAAATTTTATTATCTGAATAATAACTTTAAACTACCTTACCCCTCGCTAGCCCTCTGATTATTATTCTCTTCTTTCTCCCCATTCACTTTTGGACTTTCTCGGTTGCTGTTATTTGAATCCGCACATAACGTATCCGAAGATGATTTAGCACTGACAGACTTCTCCTGTGCTGCATTCATTCTAGCTCCAGGCTTGGCAGTTCCGGGAAAGTCCAGGTGACCTCGTAGATATTGGTTCTCCGTACGGAGAAGCTTTACTTCTCTTTTAAGACTCATAATAAGTCTTTCACGAGGATCCTATAAAAAAAGAAAATTTTAGTGAAAATTACATTTAACTAAAGGTTTTTTTTAAATAAAATTACCATGTTTAATGTACAATAATCTATGAAGGACAAAAGTTTACATAATAATAATAATAAAAACACTTGTAATGCGCCAATTCCAAAATTAATGATCAAAGGCGCAGATTGTATAACCAGAGCAATTACATTGAGAAAAAGGATGATAGAAGAGAGTAATTACACATTTCTAATGAATCTACATCCAGGGCTGCCTGTCAAATAGCAAATAATTCATGTATTATATGCAGGTGAATTCTCTTCAAATAAGGTGTGAACATTCAGCATTAATTTTGTTTATACAGTCCATGACAATATGATTATTCATTGTTTTTTTTAGTTACATTCATCTGTTATTAATTTATGTTAGAAGATTAATCATTTGTGAAGTACAGTGACCAGGGATGTAGCTAGAAAAATCCAAGAGTGGGTCGAAACAATGTAAGGGTGGGTGGTAAATGATTAAAAACAGTATTTTTACCTTTTTCATAGACTTAGGGTGGGTGGCAGGTTAAACTTAGGCTACGTTGAAAGCCTTAAAATAAGCTTTAGACTGGGTGGAAAATATTTAGGGTGGGCAGCCCCACCCACCTCCGCCCAACATAATTACATCCCTGAGTGACCAAAACTGTGTCTGGGAAAATGCTCCTAAATCGAAGGGTTCGCAACTGAAACATTTTGGATTGTGTTTTCACGCCGCTTTCATCAAATTTCTCGTATGTTTGCATGTTGTATACGCCTTAAAAAATCGGAAAACCATTATCTATAACACAACATGATTGATTACATTGGTTGGGATCTCATTTCTTAGGCCAATAGCAGTGACAGTACTATACCTTAAACAAAATCAGCAAACAGGGAAGAATTTATCTTGGCAAACTAGAGCCACAAAAAATATTCAAAAAGCATAATTTGATAATAATTCTTATATAACAATGTAGTAAATAGAAGTGGCGCAGTAACTTGGGTTGTGGCGCTGTAGCTTGGTGGTTAACATGCTTGCCTACCAATCCCGAGGTCCTGGGTTCAATCCTAATTAAGCAATAGGTTTAGTTTCGCAACAATGCTACTGCCTAAGCCTCGTAATAAGTCTTACACCCGATTCACATGTACACAAATCTTTACCAAATGTAACAATTTGTAACCAGGATATCTCCCAAGTTTTTCCTACCGAGATATCAACGCATTCACACGCGTAAGTAAGTGTCTAGTAATGCGAAGGTCATTTAAAAAACCCATTTGATAAATATATTCACGGTAAATGCATACTAGTTTTGGTACTAATTTTATACATTTTCCTAGGCCTAGAGCCTAAGCCCATTCATTCATGAGCTTGGCAAGCCGGAGTTGGTTATCGTGGACTTTCTACCATCACGGTAAACATTCGAAGCAATCAACAGCGTAGAAACCTCTGTTGTATCTGACAGTTTTTAATAATTCTAGAGAGGGCATTTTTAACATCACGCCGGCGTCCATTTATATGCCTTCTCCTATTTCCACTCATAATTAGCGTTGATAGAAAAAATTTGTCCATGTGATCCCGATGTAACAATAACGAAACCCTGCCTTTTTTTAATCGAGTAGAATTACTGCGCATGCGCAGAGGCATCAGGTAAAGTCTTGGAATATCTCACTGGTAAAGATTCCGAGATATTCCAAGATTTTAACAGGATGTTGCACTCACATGCACTATAAAATGTAACAATTTGTTACATTTTGTTACATTCGGTAAGATTTTTGTACGTGAATCGAGTATAAGCATGACACAGTATATCTATCCTGTAATTAGCATATATGCTGTTGGATGTGGTTGAATTTTTGCTGTTCTGCACTCATTGTGGATGGGTAATATGACTAGTTTAATTAAAACACTAAAATTATTAACTATTATTATTGTACAGTATGATCTGGTTCCACTTTTCTGTTGGAATCTGTGGCTTATTTGAAATTCTCCAGGAATATATACTAACCCTATCTTATACTGTATTGTTACATTTATATGCCTTATGCAAATAAATTGAATAAAAAAAATCAAATGTGGTATCAAATATTATCAGCTAACTGGTGGATTCACAGAGACTAGGTGATAACAATGGCGTAAATCAGATTGAGAATATGTTCATCTTATCACTGCTGACAAAATAAACTCATTAGAAGATAATATATCTGGATCAGAGGTAAAAGAAGATTTATCTAATTCTAATTGTACTTGAAATCATACAAGGTCAATTGCTACTACAAGTGAAAACACAATTGAAATAAAATAGGCTTCTGTCTATAACCCCTTTCACACAGAACTGTAAACTGGGAATATTGCGGTACTTCCTGAACGCCGGCTTTAGTGTGATAGGGTGGTATTTTCTGTGTGAAAAGGGCTTGTGTACACTTTAGCTATGATACTGACTGCTCTTGCCTAGTTTGTAATATGCCAGCTTTGTCATAGATTCTCTTGTTTTTGGGTGGTGCTGTGTCACGCACTCCTGTCACGCTTTTTCACAATGTTGATGATAAACAACAAGTCGATCCGACAATAAGACGTGGAAAGCTGCGCAGAGTAGCTAAAGCTGGTCAGTGTCACCAACTATTCGTACACTGCACGCCATCACTTTTACTTGACCAACAAAACCGGGCTAGTATTTCTATTCTACAACCGCCTATACAAGGTGATTGAAGATTAGAGTACGGCTACTGATCCAAAACTATACAAGCAAGATCAGTGATCGAATGAATCAGATTCTGTATCGTGCTTGCTTTTGTACTATTAACATCATCTGCTATGCAAATTTCAAATTTCTGCGACTACGCCTGAGGTGAAACAAAAAATAATATATTGTATACAGTTTTAATAAGGAAGTAAGCATTTAAAAGTACATTTATAACAATATTTTAATTCAATTTTAATGTTAATGTATTACCAGTTGATGATTAATTAATTGTTTCATATCTTGTAGATATTTAAAGTGACAGCCATACAATGCTGGTTATCAGAAATTATATAGGGAAAGAAAAAAACGCAAATAGTCACTCACAAACATGCATGACAAGATGGACAGACCGACAGACAGGCAGACCAACAGACAGACCGACAAACAGACAGACAGACAGAGACATTTTTGAAAAGCTGTCTATAGAGACGCTTTCAGCGTCTAACAACAAGCATCCTAGGTAGACTGTAGACTTACATTGTTGTTTTGATCATGGTCTTTATTATGAAATTTAGTCATGGTGTACATGGGGCTTACTCATCCTTCATAATTATAAATCCAACAGTATCCACTTGAAATAAAAAACAGATCAAAGAACCTAAACAACTAACCTGCATAGAGATAGCTATGGTAAGGCAGATATACAGAAGAGCCCAAGTTGAGAAGTCAGTAGACCTCTTGGAGGTGAATCAATAACGTATGTATGTATGTAATACTGGGCCCATTTTAATATTCCATTAAACAAATATTAAAACAACTTTTACGTTTTATTTTCACTTCATAATTACCAACATTATTAACTGCTTACCATTATGACGACTGGCTTATTTTTTATACACTTTGCTCTGTTGGCATATCGTAGCGTACTTAGAGATTCCCCAGCGCTGTATTGAGATGGTGAAATACAGGCAATCTACAAAGAAAAACAATAAATTCAACCGAATGCCAATGGTCATATTTCACTGGTTGAATTGAATTTTATATTGCAACTACACATTTATAAAAAAAATAAGAATCAGTAACATTTTTCCCAGGCTCAGTGTTCATTTTTTTTTTGCCAATTTCAGGCTCAAAATGTTCTTATCTTGTTCTCATTTCACATACATTTTAATGATAAAAAATTACTAGTATTGTATGGATAGGCCATAGATGTATTATTTTAATTTTTTAACGGCTAGATAGTCAAATTCCATGGAATACATAACCTGAAAGTGCAATTCCATGGAAGCGCCTACTATTCCGAAATCCAACCAATTATATTGTGTTACGTTCTAATGCTGTTGCTATGTCGAAATTGCGCCACCAATCTTTCATAAAAGTTCCAAATTTATCAATAAATGGAAGTAAATTTAACCAAATATAAAGACATTGACAACATAAAATATATGTTTAAATAATGTGTATGATAAAACAATGTTACAAATACAATAATTATAAAAGTTATTATTATTTAACTTGTTTGCGAAGGCTCATCAAATAGTAGCTGGCGCCTTCATGGGATTTCAATTCTACAGTGTTAAGTTCACTATCTAGCCATAAATAATAAATCTATGGAATAGGCATACACTGTGCTGTATAAGGGGTTTACATGTGAATGGCTGGTTTGAGGGAGACTATTTCAGCAAAAGCTTCGCTGAGTATCATTCCTTGATGAAAATTAGATTACGTTACATCTGATGACATTAAAGCCTGTTTTCCTGTCGATCGTTATTCCAAAATCGCCGTTTTGAAATGCCGTTTTGAATCGTTATAAAAGTTTAAAAAATAACGATAAAATTCAAATCACGCTGGACCGTTATATTTCCGCTATTTACTATGCCATGCGCAACAAAATTTGTAAATCTTCACGACGCAATAAAACAAATTTAACGAACTTTTCAACTGCAATTTTTATATATTAGTTAGATAATTGTACATTTCGTGTTCTGAAGTAAGTTAAAACTCCCGAAAATATAATAAATAAACAAAATGTGTGATTTATTTCTAGGCCCAAAAAATGTAAATTCTTGCCGCGGGCAATGTTGCCTCGCGAGCACCCAAAATTAATGATCCAAATCGTCAAAGTTGAACTCTGTTTAACTTTGACGATCCAAATCATCAAATTTTGTTAACGTCGAAAGTGACCCCTTTTCCTGTCGATCGTTGTAAAAATCGTTATTTTTCAAAATTAACGATCGAAAACACGGTTTCAAATCGCCGTTTTTTGGAATAACGATCGACAGGAAAACAGGCTTAATAGAGTAGATATTAAGTTGATGTAACCTTTTAAAAACAGTATGCAATAAGCTTTATTTCTTAGTTTTTAAGTTCCCTAATAAAAAATTAAAAAAACCTCATTTGAATTTTTTTCTCAGCCTCAGGTTAATTTTTTTTTGTTGGTTGGGAAGTTGACCATGCCCCTTCAAAGTTTAATCATCTCAAGATCTTTGAACATTGTGGCCAACTTTGACAAGTTTCTGATAAAAGTGTGGCCTGTATGCTGTCTAACAGACAAAAATAGACAAATAAACAGGGCGAAAGCATAACCTCCTTGGTTGGGATCATAAATAATCCTTATTACCATTAGTGTGACTCCATTACCGCCTAAGCTATCTGCTAGAAGTTTGGTCAGTTTACTGTCTCGGTATGGTATATGTCCTGAACGTTTCCGAGAGTCTCCAAGTGCCGAGATGCAATTACCTATAACAAAATAAAAATATAAACTAATTTTGGTTATCCTTAATACATAATGACTAAAAAATATTAGTAAAGCTCTAAGCCATAGAATAATTTCAAACACAATACTAAGACTACTGAATTAGTTTTTAATAAATTTACATAAATTTAAGTTGTTTAAGACTACAGTAAACAATTGGGGTTTTTCTAAAGATTAAGAGATACCTGCATTACAATAGCATCAGCATATGAACCAAATTCCAGTTAAGACAGCTGATACACAAGAAATGAAATTAATATCTTAGTTATATAATCAACTTTCCCAGAACCGACTAATAAGTGCAGCTGCATTTAGGAAGACCATTATGTTTGATGCCATCCAAAAAACAGCAAATCAAGGATGGCTCTTTTTTTTAGATTTATGGCTTGTCAAAACAAACAGACATATTTTTAGCCCAATTTATTATTAGATGCCATTTAAAAATGTCTATTCATCTTATTCCATAACATATATATTGGGTTTCAGTCACTTTCACACCAAAAATACCATACTGCCACCAAACAATGCAAGTATTATTGCTGAAACCCTTTCACACAGAAGATCAAATTCCAGTATGACAGTTTCCTGTGCGAAAGTCTAGAGGGGAAATGCGTAAAATTGGCAGTCTTAGGGATTTTTTTTTATCAACTATTCCAAAAAAACGAACTTTGTTTAGTTCTACACTCTCAGGCTTACAAGTCAGTAGTAATAATATTACGGTAATATGTAGTTTTCACCAAAAAACGTTTAACATTAACTTGAACTTTAGCATCGCGATAAGCTCCGCCCGTTTTGTGAACAAATCAAAATGCACATCTGCCAAACTTATGTAAAATGTTACTATACTGTTCTCCCAAGGACTTTAAATCTGAAAATTACCGTAGTTGTTAACGCAACTCCACCCACTTAGGAATAAATTACAGTATGACGTCATTCATTAAGGTTAAAGATTACATATTTCGGCAACTGTCTAATGTTTAGGGTCTTAAACAGTCTAATAAATACCTACACTGTGCCAGCATTAGATGGGAAGTACCTTTTCACACTAAAGTGGCATTCACAAATTACCACAATATTTTCGTTTCACAATTTTGTGTGAAAGGGGATATAGAGCATCATCCCATGACCATGTATTTAAAGAAATGAAGTTTCTGAACAAAATGGAGACTCTAAAGCATGGTCTGTGTTAATTGTTTAATAATAGAAACACTTTGTACCTAATGTTAACAAACTTTTGTTGATGTTTGTAGTTTCACAGAGGAGTTCACCAGTAGATGAGCCTAGTTCTTTCACTTTCTCACTTCCAGCTAGATCAACAAATGCTAGTCGGCCATGCTTGCATATATAAAGACTGTCATCATCAGGATCGATCTAAGATAAAACAATAACAATTGTTTAAGGTTGCACCTGTTGTTAAAATAAATTTAAAATATTGTTAATGTAACACTTAATTTCATTTTTGGACATTTTGAGGGGCACTTGTTTAGACAAGGTATTTATGAAAATCGAGAGAATATTGAGGGGTGCATTTGAGAATATATGAAAATTCAGAGGCACTTTTTAAATAAAATACTGAGAGATAGACAAACAGACATTGCTAAAATGCAAATTGTTGAGGAACATTAAGTCGTGGTTTTGAAAAATCAGGAGGCTCTTTATGAGGGCTGCTTTTTCAAAATGTTCTTTTGTTTGAGCAAGTTGTTGGATCAAGTAGACCTATGGTAGACACTGGAGATCCCCACCCACCCTTCTAAATCCACCACTGTAAAGAGAGGTATTCCCCAGAATAAATATTATTTAGCAGCGAATATGTTTTGTAAGTTCAGCGATAGGCCTACCTTTGTACCATTAATTTCCATTGCACCAAAACCAAACTACAAAACACGTTGTATAGAACAATGGTAGCATAAGAAAAAGGTCATATTAAAAATATGTTATAAGCATTAATTTTGCAAGAAACAAAGCTTGATACATTACCATTTCACTGTCTATATGTAACGTCATTATTGTGTGACTTCTGCTGGAATGCTCATTGATGTTATTAGTGGCAATCTGTCTTTGGCTCATTCCTATATTAGATAAAAAAATAAAATAATTAAAAAAATATTGTCACTTTAAACAATTACTTGTATCTAGGTGAGCTTCGGCTCTGTACCATCCTTTTAAGTTAAATTTGTTTTAATTTCTTATTTGTCTAAAATTCAGCTTGCTGTTGACTGATATTAGCCAAGCGGTTGAAAACTTTAACTTGTAACCTGCCATTACTTTCACGTGCCTGGTTCGAGTCGCCTTTGAGAATATACATTTTTTTTTGACAATTTTCCAACTGTTCGTTATTTCCTGCTAAAACTTGGTTTTATTATTAAGGATAACTGACCAAGCGGGTAAAATGCTTGACTTATAACGTTAAGTTAAAATATGTTCTATGCCCTATGACGGCAGATTTCTGACTTTTCTGACCATCACCAAAAAGATCCATAAGTTACTTACCGTAATCAATCAGACACATACTTCTAGAGCTCCGTCTAGCCGGAGGTGAAAATAACAAAGTGATTTTGAAAATAAATTAGATAAAATCCTCTTCAGGTTGGATTCATTTTTTATGTAATTAAAAACTATTTTTCAACTATGTGTAAAGATTTAATATTTTGATTTTTTGTAAAATAGTAGTAGACCCTAAACCAACAATTTCCACTGTTAAAATGACGCAATAAAAAAATTAAAAAAAATATAAAAAAAAATAACAGTGATTTTGAAAATACCTTAAACATTTAATATTTTGACTTTTTGTAAAATAGTAGTAGACCCTAAACCAGCAATTTCCACTGTTAAAATGACGCAATAAAAATATTAACTGAACAATACTAATTATTAATCACAATTAAATTAAACAAAATTTTAAACTTAATTTTATAAATTTAGGTTTGTTAATCTCTTTCTGCTATTTTGAAGGAGAGACTTTAAACTAATCTTTTTTGATTACTTAGTATATTATTATTCAAATAAACATTGTTCTTATTTCCTTATTAAAAAAACACTTGTAATAGTGGATAGATGCTTTTATATTAAGCTCTTTGTAAATGCCCATCAATACAATGCCACTGCAATATTTTACATAGGACTATTAATATATTAATAATTTATATATTTATAGAAAATTTTATTAATGTTAGATGAAAATGTGTATAATTGTATTTATAAGAGATACAAATTCACAAATATAAACCACATTACTAAAATCCTGATTTAAAATATTTAGTTCAAAGTTAATAAAATACTTCCTCGTATCTGAAATTAATGAACCTCAGGTGTGTATATGCATATAATAATAATACCTTCTTCTAGAACAGCCAAAACATCATCCAGCGTTTCACACTCGACCATAAATAGATTCTCAACATAAAACCCTCGGTCTTTGGACCACCTCACTGCTAGCGAATCAATACCTGAGGGATTGAGTAAGTCCTTCACCTGGTAGAGACGAAGATTAATCAAAAAGATAATAAATGACAGAAAATCATTCATTTCTAATATTTACGTCAATTGGCCAAGCAGGTAAGACAGGTACGCTGAAATAATGATTGAATGATAAAATATTATAGGCCTTTTGTTTAGACCCTGTTTAGATTTTATGTCCTTAATAAATGTCAACGGCTAAAAAATTGAACAAAATAACGATATTCATTGTTAATATAATATATTGAAAATATTTACAATTAAAAATAATATACTTATAAGTTACATGAATATGTGGCAGAGCCAAGCAAAATGAGGCTTAAGTCGAAAAATTAAAAATTGAGTTATTTATAGATTATGAAACTACACATCAGTATCTTTAACATGCAAAAATTCAGTTTCATACGATGTTTCCTTGCTAAGTTATGAATAATCAAAGTTCAAACATTCAAAATGTAAGTTTTGAGAAAACTGCATTTGAAAATTTCTTACCAGTATACATTGACTAAGCAGAATCATTTTAACTTCCATTTTTATAAACGTTTTTTTATATTATATAAAAAATTTTAATGTAGTATAAACATTTAATGTTTAAACTGTTTTTAAATTTTAAAAAATTGAAAATTGTTTTAATTAAGTTAAACTTACATTTTGAATGTTCAAAATTTGATTGTTCATAACTTCGCAAGGAAACATCGTATGAAATTGATTTTTTGCATGTTAAAGATACTGATGTGAAATTTCATAATCTATAAATAACTAATAATTTTTAATTTTTTAACTTAAATTCAAAATTTATCTTTATATCACACTTATTCAAACTAATTTTGATTTCTGTTCCGCCAGGCCTCGCGCTTAGAGCGATTTTACTCTAGATTTTTGCGCTACATCAACCACAACCAGAAAAATATTAACAATAATTTAGTCATAAACAAAAACCCTCCCATCTCTTCCCCCACGTCCCGTCAGCATTTTGATGATTTAATTTTTTTTTTATAAATGTATGCATTCCTTTTTCAATTGCGATTTAATTTCTAACTTTATGGCCTTCGTGTTCATGTTCGTACATTAAGAAATAAAAATATCTTTCATGTTCCGTTTGACAGAGTGAACATCTTAAAAAATAGATTTATTTCTAGGTTAAGTATATTTTATAATAATTTTGTTAATGCTCATCCTGATATTGACATTTTTAATTCTAATTTATTAACTTTTCGTCGTAGTATTCTTGTGTTTAGATTATCTACTTGTTTGTACTTTTTGTCTTTGTACATTTTTATGTTAACCATACTGTAAGTGGCGGATTTGT
>JAOTQE010127932.1:0-12268 GCA_025631205.1 Nesometra sesokonis
TGGCGATTGTCCTGGTGCATGTATAGAAACGTGTGAATGCCCAGAAGGAACAGTTTTAGATGGTGATACATGCGTTGTACGGTCACAATGTGGTTGCTCACAAGGCGAATTTTACTATTTGGTAAGTTGATCCTATTTAAATATGAGATTTAAATATTGACAAATGAGAGGAGCCGATACATACAGTTAAAATTCTCAACCAATTACTCTGAAGTTGAAAAAATACAAATACATGAGTTACATGAACTGTTTTTTCCCGAACAAAGGAGGTTCGAGAGGGCACTTGGAAACGGGCTTTGTACGTATCTGTTTCTACTCTGTTTATCTTTTTTGATTTCGTTGGCTCAAAATAATATACTTTGCTTTATTCTCTGTCTCCTCTAACCGGATAGATAGAAATGTCATATTACACAAATAATGAATGTTTATGAGTGCGATGGACAGAATATTTCATAAGGTGAAAGATGAAATGATCCATTCAACGAGGCATAGCCGAGTTGAATGGATCATTTCATCTTTAACCGAATGAAATATTCTGTTCATAGCACGAATGAAAAAACATTCATTATTTGTTTATATGACACCTCCTACATGTAAACTGATCCTTGTCATTTGACATTTTATGAATTTAGAAACAAGTGAGAAGGGACGTGATAGCGCTAGCACTAGTGCAGTACAAAATTAATACAGTGCAGCTGAGCGCGGCGCGTTCATTGTCACATATCATGCACGTTACAATATGTGAGCGTTTTCACGTCTCGGCGAGCGTGCAATGATGCAAAACGTATGGATCCAAAATTGCACGGTAAATAGATCCAAAATTACACGATTCATGACGTCACCATGAAATGGGCCAAATGATCGATAAGGATCGACCAATCGGATTGCAGGAATCAATGTAGGTGTCGTATGATCATTAATTATGCAAATTTACCATCAGGAACTACAAAAATTAATGTCAGTCCACATATCTCCACTCTCGGCGGGGAAAATAGGCAGCACGTAATAATTTTATTTGTTTACCATTTTAATTTTACTTGATAAAATACTTCAAGTATGATCAAAATGTAATGTTTGTAATTTAGGCTGGAGAACATTGGCTGACCGATGACTGTTCAAGGTCATGTCGATGTATTGATGGTCGGGTGGAATGCGTCGCAGAGCAATGTGACTCGAACGCTGATTGTGCCATCCGTAATGGTGAACGGGGCTGTTACTGTAGAGAAGGTTGGACGATGAGGGAAGATGGTAGCTGTACTAGAGGTACGTTTCGGAAGACCTTGACTACTTTATTAAAAAAAAAAACAAATTGATTAACATGGATATTGTTGAAGAAAAATGGATTCCGGGATTTATATTTCTCGTTTAAAATATTTAACACAATGATGAGAGGAGAACGTGTCATTAACATTAATATTGTATTGAGATAGTAGGCTATTTCTTCGTAATAGGCAAGAAGCTTTGGAGGGTTGACCTAAACAAATTCCTTTTTTTTTGTTCATTTTGTAGTAAAAAAAAATAAAGGTAATCCCATATTCAATACTAAACGTAGGGGAATGAGCTGTTAGGAGCTCAAAGTACTAAGCCTCGACATTTTGTGGTAGGGTGGCCAGTTCCTTTCCATGCCGCCCTTTGAACTTCCCCTGATATTTCAACCAGGTACTGTACCCATTTACAGGTAAGTGAACTGAGGGCAGTCCTCGCCGGGAATTGAACCCGGTTCATCGGCGTGACAGTCGGGTGTCCTAACCAATCGACCGCCACGAGCTCGAAATCCAAATTGGGACGCTAATTTCAACCCAGTACCCACCTAATTTGCATAAATATTCAAATTGGGTACAATCATTATCTCTGTACCTAGTTATTCAATACGCCATTTCTCGGTTTCAACTTCTCATGTGCGTTACCAACGTCAAGTAGTAAAACGACGCGCGGCTCTTACTGAAAGTAAAATGATTGCCGCGTGTCGTTTTAACAATTGACCTTAATCGGCACAAGCGCAGTTGAAACCGTGAAATTGCTTATTTTTATAAATACAGTTTTCAAACCTATGTTGTCATGGTCAGAGAATATTATCATCATATGTTTAATTAAAATTATTCATGTGATTAAAGTTAATTATGCAAAGCTACTGCCATTACAAAAAACATTCATTTTCTGGAATATCTCTGTACCTAGCCATCCAATTTTCATAAATAAAGTGTTTAAA
The DNA here is from genome assembly GCA_025631205.1 of Nesometra sesokonis. Classification (NCBI taxonomy): domain Eukaryota; kingdom Metazoa; phylum Echinodermata; class Crinoidea; order Comatulida; family Antedonidae; genus Nesometra; species Nesometra sesokonis. The sequence goes on from JAOTQE010127932.1 coordinate 2,210, forward strand.
CCTATTTTTTATGGTCAGAGAATATTGTTTATCATGTGTCGAATTAAAATTATACATATAATTCAAAATAATTTGCAAATGGCTACCGCCCTTTCAGAAACCCTAATTTTTGTCATATCTTTGTTAGAAAAATAGAGAGCTCAGAAAAAGGATATGACATAAAACATCTCATAATTTACTTAAATTCATAGGAACTGTTTCACTCAGATCATTAATTATTTTATAAAATGGTTAAAGGTCACATCTTGTTAAAAATATGACAATTTGAGTTTGGGGGTATGGATAATATAAATACCCGTAAGTGCAGTTTTGGGTAATCAAATCCTTCGATAGGCCTATAGGAATAATCTAAATGTTAATTTCTCGGCTCAACATTCAGATTATAACAATTGAGTCATTTATTACGTCATTACTTTCAAAGTTCACATAATGTTGGCAAAATATGGAAATCTTAAGTTTTTGGGGTAGGTGTTACATAAATAGGCATAAGCAGTTTTATGTGATAAATTCTCTTGAAAAAAAATAAACAACTCTGTTAACATGGTAGATAATGGTAGTGACAAGGTAGATAAAGGTATATAACAGGGTTAACCCTATAAAAACTACCATATCAAGGGATACTATCCAAGATATGGTCAGCAATGCTCTACAAGTATGCATAAAAAATATAGCCATCATTTAGAATAAACCTTAAGGCATTAATAACATCAACAAACAGGGAAATTATATACTATCTTACTACTTAGTTATCTGTGTTGCTAGGTAGATTTCCCTAGTAATTTAACATGGAGATCTAGTAAGAGGATGTTATTTTTTCAAAGGGTAGTATCTTCCCAATGATTATTTAATTGTGAACAATCAGGCCATTTATTAGTTAATTATTATCATCCATGTCCAACGGTCATGTAATGTTGAAAATATAGAAATATCAAGTTTTAAGGTGGGTTGTACAATAGTCACAAGTGCAGTTTTGTATGATGAATTCCTTTGATCTTGGTATCAATCTGAATATCAAGTTCATAGAAATAGGTCCGTTATGTTATACGTTCTGGCATATTATCGAAACAATTTGAAATATCAGGACGTTGTGTGGTAGAATTATTATCAAGCTATAAGTCTAGTTTTAAATTCCTTTGATATTGGTACCATCCTAAATATTGTTTAATTTGCCATGTTTTATCATACAGTTCATAACAATTGAGCCATTATAAATGGTCAAGTTCATATATTGATGAAATCTCTGTCTAATTACTAACGAGATCTGGCAGGCAATTAGGGTTTTTAAGGCCGTAGGTCATTTGCATAATTAATTTGAATTATATTATTTATTAATTTATTTATTCAGGTATAAAATAATTAAAAACAGCAGCCAATGGTTGATACCGTTTGTTTACAATTTAAGTAAAAATACGATACAAGTAGTAAAATATTAAACAGGCAAAATAAAACAGATAGAAAAATAATATATAATTAAAAATTATCCAAATTCAATAAAATATACGGTACTTCGCCAGTTTTAAAATTGCTCAGTATTAAATATATGCCTACTTATGCATCATTGTAATTGAAAAATATGATGATAATTGTACAGCTCAGTCAGGGTGTATAATTATAAAGACTCTAACTGTAGGCTACTCAGTGCAGTTTACTACGTAATTCTTCAAATGTTTTATTCGAAATCTAGAACAATAAAAGCAAAAATCATAATCGTCAAAACAACAGTAATAATACTGAATGTAGATCATGAATGTAACTCATGTATAGCTTGTTCAACTACCGAAATAATTATAAACACAATTTTGACAAACTTTAGGCCTAGACGCTAGGCCGCAATATGTACGCTGACGGCTCGCCCACGAAAGGCCCACGAAAACGTAAACACACCACGTAGTGCAGTAAACAATGCCTAGGCCTAGATTAAACTTAATAATAATACGATATCGTATCGTAATTTCCAAGATACTCTCCTTAATACTAAAAATGTCTTTGATCTCTGGAAATTATATCAAGATCTTTTTCCATAAACTTTGTATTTCACGATAATATTATAGGCGGCGCACTAACAAAAAATAAAATTTCTCAACTTTACAATTCAATGTAACATGTTATTTCTGGAAATTGAATAACCAGGTAAATTGATATCCAAAAAACATGAGTTTTTTTCCGTAATGGCGGTGGCTCATTATTTTGTATAAATAACTATTAAATTACACGAATAATTTTAATTAAAAAGTATGGAAATAATAATTAATATCTAACCATGAAAATATTTGTTTTAATTGAATGACTAGGTAACAGAGATATCCCAGAAAATTATTTTTGTTTTCGTAATGGCGCTAGCTAATATGTATATTTATGTAAATTAGGTGGGTTAAGTATTTTTTTAATTTAAAAAAATACAATTATTAAAGGCAGTGCACAGATCTGCAATTTAGGCGTGAGAATAAATTAGCCACACATTACGTAATACGGTAAATTCAATTATTTTCATTTTAACACTATACCGACCATGATTTTTTTTTATTGTGAATGACTAGGTACAGAGATATTCCGGAAAATTATTTTTGTTTTTGTAATGGTGCTAGCTAATATGTATATTTATGTAAATTAGGTTGGTTAAGTATTTTTTTAATTAAAAAAAATGGCAGTGCACAGATCTGCAATTTAGGCGTGGGAATAAATTAGCCACACATTACGTAATACGGTAAATTCAATTCATTTTAACACTATACCGTAAGATACCCCTTCTTCGGGTTTGGCTGTAAAATATATTGAAATCATCCCTCCAATACATTATTATAGTTACTTAATATTTAATTATCATAATAGTACATACAAGTAAGTCTATATGAATAACTAAATCATTAAGATTAATACTTCTAGTTAATATTTCATTATAAGTGCTGTATTTGAATACTGGTTATAATAAAAAATATTTTACTTGCTGTGACAAATATCCGACTTGTTTAATATTTTGCCATTGCTTGTACAGTATGTCACAATATTACCATCAAATGAATTCAACATGATACCATTATATTATTTATTTACTGCCGGCCTTTACGCCAAAGTGAAAGGTATATGTTTACTCTCTTTTCACAGCTCCGTCGTTTTGCACAATCTGGGGAGATCCTCACTACGTCACGTTTGACGGAAAGCGATACGACTTCCAGGGTGTTTGCGAGTATACATTGGTAACGAACTGCCCGTCGTCATCCGATAGTCTACCAACTTATCATTTAAAGGGACATAACTTTAAAAATAATCCATCTGATAAAGTATCCCGTCTTCGGTACATAACGTTGGAGTACGGGAACGATACATACAGAATAGGAGAAGGGGTTGACGTGTTATTAAATGACGTACGCATCACATTACCTCTTAAGATCGATGACGTATATATTATCAGCAGTGGAGTTTACATTGTAAGTTACCTACAACCTCCATAGTATTATAATGAATTGTAGTTCTTTTTTTAAATTGATTTGATTGGATGATATTTTATCGGATAATCTGATAATTCTGCGCAAACACGGCCTTTAACACCACAGACTTTGATTTTGTCAGTGACATGTTCACGTATAGAAAGTATGTGAAAAGACTCTAAACGCGCGCGTACAGTGATTAACAAATAGGAGCCTCCGTAGGTGGCGTCTGTACGCGCACATTTCTGTACGCGCGGGTAACAGTGTGTGTCTTTGTGATACCACTATCGATTTTTAAAATACATTTGTATGGTATACGATAAGGTCCCAAGTAGAAGCCAGTAGACCTACATGCTACATTAAATATACTAGAAAGTCGTTGTCAGGTGCTGAGATTCGCGACAGGACTGTGCCCATGTTTTAGCACTTTTTTATAATTTTTACTCTAAAAATTAAAAATCAGTAAACATTAACGATATATTCGTTCATTATTACTCACTTTACCGCAACATTGTTTAATGAGGTTTCCTTTCACTAGTGAAGTAAGGGAGTGTGAATAATAGCAATATTCTGTCAGAATGGGTCTTAAAATCGTTTTGTTTTATTTAGACTCTGTGGACTGGATTCGGTTTGGTTGCTCGATGGAACGGAAAACACGCAGTTGAGGTGCAGCTACCTTACATGGCTAGAAACACAACATGTGGCCTCTGTGGTAATTACAATGACGACCCATCAGATGATATAACTTACAAACGTGATGGATCAATAGTAAGCATTAATAAATAAATATTATTCATGTTGCCGTTTTTGCTGCTGTTTAAGTGTTTGTTGCCGCTACTGTTGTTGTTGTTATTGTTGTTGTTGCTGCTATCGCTGTTGCTGCTTGTGTTGAAGCTTGTGTTGATGCTAAAGCTGCTGCTTCTGGAAACGCAACATGTGTCCGTGTTAATTACAAAGTCCACCCTTTTAGGTGGAATAGCTTACAGACGTGATAGATCAGTAATAACCTTTGAATGAATATAGTCTATTATTTTTGTTGCTGTTGATGTTGCCGTTTGGTGATGTTTCTACTGTTGCTGCCACTGTCGTTGTTGCTATTGATGCTGCGTTTGCCGAACTTTGTCCTGTTGTTGATGCTATTGTTGCTGTTACTTCTGTTGAAGCGTATGTTGCTGTTGTTGCTGATTCTTCTAGAAACGCTAGCTGTGGTCTCTGTGGTAATTGCAATGTCGACCCTTCAAAATATACAGCTGATAGACATGATGGGTAATTGAAAGCTGTAAAGCTAGTAGGCCTATTATTTTTGTTTTTGGTGCTGTTGTTTCTACTATTACTGCCGCTCTCGATGATACAATTGTAGCTGCTTTTGCTGCTGTCGATGTTGTTGCGGTTACTATTGCTGTTTTTGTTGTTGTTGTTGTTGTTGTTGTTGCTGCTGCTATTGAAGCATTTTCGGCTGATTTTGCTGCAGTTGATGTGTTTTGTGATTGCTGCTGTATTGTTGTTTCTGATTTTTAAAACTTTAGCTGCTATTACAGCTGCTACTGCTGTTTCTGTTGCTGTTGTTTTTAGATGAGGGGCTCTTTGCAAGGCAAGCATATATAGGCCTAAAATGCGAATTTTAATAATCAACAAACTATACTTTCACCCAATTATTCAAAGACCATGTAGTGATTGAATCACGCCACCATAAAAATAATTATATTTCAAGGTACCGTACTGTGCCCATAGTGTGTAATATATATTATGTAAATTATTTATATATCGTCTACCTCTCAAATATATAATGGGTGTCACGATTTTTAAGATTACGGAACCTAAGACCCCCTAAGACCAAAGGCTACCAAACCTAAGACCTAAGACCCTCCATCAGTTACGTACCCACCCGTCAAAGATAATCAGACTTGTTTCAAAACTTCATCACGAGTTGCCTACAACATCGTACGTCCCTAATAGTTGAAGAATTCGGTATTTTCCCCATTGTAACTATTTTTAAACAATTAATTACCGAACTACATCGTACGCCTAGGCTAGGCCTGCCTTCATCACTCTTGATACGAGATCAGCTTTGATGTTACTACGGGGATCTAAACTTGACACCCAACATGGTAATAACAAGGTGTTTTTGTTGTTATTGTTGCGACCACAATTTTAAAAATGTCAAGCGTCTTCATTTTTGAACGGACGTGAAATAAAATTTGATTTACATAAATTATAATACCAAAAAAAAACGTTCATCAACCTTTTGTAAGTTACCGTAAAGCTTCTAATAGTAACCTCTATAAGTTACCTCTCTGAGTAACAGCAACTTATCTATAGTAGGCCTAAACCCCTACTCTAATAGTAGTAGTCCATTTTGAAGTTATAACCCAGGGTGTCCCCTAGACCCACAAATCGAAAACATGTTACACCAAGTAGTATAAAATAAAAAGACGCTTGACGACATGGTCGCAATCAATTAAATAAAAACAGCTCGTTATTATCATGTTGAGTGTCACATCTGGACCCCCATATTAACATCCAAGCTGACCTCGCATCGAGAGCGATGAAAGCAGGCCTAGCCTAGGCGTACGGTGTAGTTCGGTAAAGGATTGCTTTAAAACAGTCACAAAGGGAAAAATACTGAATTCTTTAACTATTAGGAACGTATGATGTTGTAGGCAACTCGTGATGAAGTTTTGAAACAATTCTGATTAATTTTGACTGGTGGGTACGAAACTGCATTAGCGCTGGTAATTATTTTGATAATAATGGAGGGTCTTAGGTCTTAGGTTTCGTAGTCTTAGGGGGTCTTAGGTTCCGTAGTCTTAGAATTCGTGACACCCAATATATATACCGTAAAAACAATGGATTTACAGAATAACATGCATCATAGGCCATACTTATTTGAAAACAAATAATGATTTTCTAGGCCAACAACGTTGTCGACTTTGGTAATAGTTGGGTAGTCGATTCTTTAGTATGTGACGACACAGGAGTAATTATAATCGACCCATGTGCTAGCAACTCCGACACATTTAAAGAAGCAGAAGACTTATGCTATACATTAATATCACGTAATACACCATTGGCGTCATGTCATGAGTTCTTGAACGTGACGGCGTATTACGATGCCTGTGTATATGATATGTGTGCGAGTCTACCCAATAAAGACCTACTGTGTGACAGCTTCGAGGAGTACGCACAGGCGTGTAGGGAGCGTGGAGGAAATCCAGGCAACTGGAGGCCAGAACATTGTCGTGAGTATAAAATGTTACGTTTTCGGATCGGTCCAGATATATTTGTGGGATGGAGGATTGACAAGGAGCACAGTATGTTAGAGTATAATTTTTATTTTTGAGGGCCTATAAGCATTATATGCTTGGCTTCTATGCCCAGGACACCTAAGATACAGATTCATGGGATTCAAGTAAAGAAGTAGGCCAAGGATTCGCCTCAGAACCACTATGAACTAGTTGAAGAAACGGCTTAAAACGGATGAGGGCACGTTATATCAACAATATAACTACACTATCAATAAAACATCCTTAAAAACTACATTATTATTAAACACTGTACTTCGATTAAATACCACATTAAAAGATCAATAGCAATAGGTTAACAAAACGGACACGTGCATTGCCGGCTGTGCAAGCACTAGTTACCATTTCATAAACACCATGATTTATAATAAATGATTTAGTTTTGTTAGTTGAAGACCTAGATAATAACAAAGAATATACTATATTTATTTTATAATTAATTCCATTTCATTCTTTCTTGAAGCTTTCGAGTGCCCTGAAGGCCGTGTCTACAATCCATGCGGAACTGCGTGTCCGTTAACGTGCGCGTTGGATGAAGTTGATAACTGTCCAGGAGCATGCGTAGAAACATGTGAGTGCCCAGAAGGAACTGTTGTTAGCGGTGACCAATGTGTCCAACTTTCGCAGTGTGGATGTTTTGTTGATGGAACATATCACCAGGTTTGTAACTATAAACATAAACATTATTTCTACATTATCTTTGAAAATTGTTAATAGGGCTATTATGAGACAGACTTTGCACCTTCATTTATTTTAATTAAATAACCATTCATTGCTATAAGATAAATACATATCTTGTCATCTAGGACCTTCGAAAAAACAATGAACAGAAGTAATTAAAAATTACATAAACGTATGAATAAGTGTGGAAAATCATAAGTTATTTTGTTTTCATAAAAAATAAACATATAGTTTGACACAAAGATAGTATTTTTAAAATTTGTTTAGGAAAGGTAAATGGCGAAAGTGAATTGAATTAATAATGGTAAAATTCAAGCTATTCCAAAGTCAGAACCAAAAACGAAAATAAAATAAGTTTAGAACTACCGAGTCAATCTAATATACCAAATAAACAACTGCAACTTTTTTAATCTTTTGTAATTATAATTTACAATTTACGATAACCATACATCATACATTTAAGGTCTACAGTGCGAAATCTTTAGTCCCATGGTCACTCTGGTTTTGTTATGGGCGCCCTCAATGTGGTAAAATAGTGACGTACATGTGTTGTAGAAGGTTTTCTGAGTTTACTGGAGGGTAAGGAGGGAGGGTAATGTCAGTTACTAGTTCGTAACTGAGAGTGACAGCTCAGAGTGATGTGCTATTGAGTTATCTGACGATTCTCATAACATTTTGATTACATTTGGTTACATTATATAAATCTGTGCCCACTTTCTTCTCAAGTACTACATTTATTACTTAAAACTGTTTTACTTAATATTATGTCAGGTGTCATCACAAAATGAGTCTTGTTGTACAAATCAGCAATTGAGTTATTATTATAATATATTCTTATAGAAGATATTATAAACTTCAATTTGCGTTTTAAAATTAAGTTCATAGGTTTAGTATGACCAGAGAAAATCATGATTCAGAGAAATTCAGAGAAATTCATGATTCAGAGAAATTCAGAGAAATTCATGTACGAAAACACGTTGGAGAAAATCCGATTTTTAAAATACCCACCTCCCCCTTTTTTATTGATTTTGAAAAATAACCTTTATAAAATGTAGCTCAAAAACATGTTTATTGTAAGTAAACATAAACATGGAATTTGTAATTATAAAATTGAAGTAATAAACTTACGAAAACAACAGAAGTCTTAGTTTTATAAATTTATGACTTGTCTATTTTTGTGGAAATCTCAAAATGACCTGCCTTACAACACGACCCATTTTGTCACACCTCATATATATTTTTCAAACAATGGTAAAGAAAAGTTAGAGGATTTAAACAATCAATTAATTTAAACCACTGGAGATAAATTGTTTAATTATTTCAATAGCCTGATCATGAGTGGAAGAGGGACTGTTCATCTACATGTGTTTGCAAAGAAGGTAAAGCAATCTGTGTGCCATTCCAATGTGGAGAGTTCGCTGAATGTCAGATAAAGAAGAATATTCGAGAATGCTTCTGCAAGGATGGCTTCAGGGGAGACGGCTATACTTGTAAACGAGGTAATTATGCTAATACGTCGCCAGTAGCACCACGGAGACGCGCAATGTCTGGGTACAGAAAAGCACGGGAAGAGACGCACGTCTGCTGTGATTAACAAATGTGGCAGAGCCAAATCAAATGAGACATAAGTCGCAAATACTAGTTTTCCACATTAGGCAGACATCATCCCGTCATAATTGCGCTAATAATGTTTAGGAAGTTTGTTTCATTATCCGTATTGTTGGCATATGTCATAATGGCATCGTTTAAATTATCGAATAGTTTTGAAAGTGTCATAGTTGTTACAAGTTGCCATAAAATGAGGTTCCTCCTAAACCTCAGACCAACTACCAAGTTCGCCCGAACAGCATTGTTTGTTACTATTCTGTTTTCAACCAAAATCGTTTTACATGGGTAATAAGAATAAACATTACTTCAAAAGTATCACCGCTTTCCGCAAACATAATTCTTAAATTGAGGCATGTCATGGAAAAACCACCACGTTGTCGCAAAATCGAAAAATTGAGTTAATATTAGATCTATATTACACTTATTGTAATCTTTAAAATGAGGGGTCAGTTATCAAACTCGGACATCTACAACCAAAGTTATGGAACTAAATATACAAAACTTTTCTTTGTATTTTTTTATATTTCCTCTTGTTTAATTGCTTATTTCTCAATAACTTCCCGTGCGACAACTTGGTGGTTTTGCCATGACTAGCCTTGCCTCAATTGCATTCTTACTTATAAATCTTCGATGTTCTCCGGGCAGTGTATCAGAGAGCAGAGTATCATGGATCTGGATTTACTACACTATTGTGTCACTTGTAGCTCTTGCTACTCCATGTCATGATTCCATTTCAGTCTAAACGATCTCTGGCCTGTCCTATTTGTTTTCTGTGACTATTCAGCTTTATAGAAGAAGAAGACATTCAAACAAGCCCCTGCTACATATATAAACACGAATTGTCATTTTATCTACTGTATTAGATTTTTTGGGAGTCAACTCTTCTTCACTTTTTACTTCATTGTTATTATTATTGAAAGCTGTTACCTTGTGGATTTTGTTTGCGAAGAATCCGTGTTTGTTGTATATAGTCCAGTCAATCTATGTAAAAAATATGCTCAACCTCAAACTAATTGCAACAGAACCAATTTTTACGGTACATG
>JAOTQE010127943.1:0-12268 GCA_025631205.1 Nesometra sesokonis
ACAATCCATTCCATAATGTTGCAGCTGTAATCAGCGCATATGGTATTTGTACCTCTCAGGTACCCATTTATACTCCTTGGTGGAGAGAGGCAACGTGGATAAAGTTTTGCCTAGGAACACAAATAGCTGACTGAGTGGGTCTTGAACCACCGACCTCGTGATTGGAAGCCCGAAACACCAGCACTGCGCCAACTGCTTCCACTTACCTTCTTCAGTAAGCTGTGTTGAACTCTCTGTTGGCTCTTCAACTTTGATCATATTTTCTTTGAGGAATTTCTCCCTAGCTGCTTTTGCTTTAGCAGCTCTTCCAGGCTCTGCTGCTTCCCATGCTTGCTTCATGGCTCGAATCTGATCCTGACGTTCTGTATCTTTCTTAATTTCAACTTCCTCCTGCCAAAAAAAAAAATTAATGAAATTAGTAACAAATTTACTAGACCAGTAAAAACATGAAAGTGAAAATAGGCCTCAACCCAAAACAAAGCAGCTGAAGAGAATTCAAGGCATAACAGGTACACCATATGGATCATACAGATAGGAAAACATACAATATACAGAGATGAGAGCACCCATATCATGTATGACCCTATTGTTAAGTGACAGTCACCAATCAGTGTGTGTATTGCTTAACAATAGAAAAAGACATTCATGGATTGGATATTGAAACTATCAGGAGGTATATGGGGCATTTCATAGCAAACCACAAAGTTGTAGGAAAATTGAACATTTGAGTTATTGTTAAAACCAATATTACACTTTCTGCAGGTTTTAAAATGAGGAGTCAATTATCAAAAAATGACACCTATAATTAAAGTTATTGGACAAAGTCTACCAAACTTTCTTTGTATTTCTTTATATTTCCTGTTATTTGCTCATTTCTCAATAACTTCCTGTGCGACAATTATGTGGTTTTGCCATGACTAGCCTCATTTGGACTGTCAATTAAAAACATTTCCTGCCACGGATCCAAGATGGGGCCCACCTGACCCAGGCCCCCTCTTTTGGATTGGAAAAATATTATTTGAATCAGAAAAAACTCTTTTTTTTTTGTGCAAAAAATTGTCAGTGAAATTTGTCTCTCAGACATCTAGAAAACGCATCTATTTTGAAAAATTGCAATGGGACAGACCCCAGACCCCCAAAACACACCAAGTATCATGAATTCAACATAAAACTTTTCACCCGGACCCTCTATCTAGATCTGCTGGATCCGTCCCTGATTCTCACATAATTATACATACTGTTGGCGTTTGGTCAAGCACTACTCTCAATGTCCAGTTTGGTTTGGTCACATCAAACTGCTGTGATGAGGGTCTTGAGCTTCCCCTGTCTTTATCCTTATCTTTATCTTTTCCTTTATCTTTACCCTTCTTCTTCTCTGCTCTCGATGAGCTTCCTTTATCTCCCTTTGGAGTGGTGGGCCTGTCTTTGACTGCTGAAAAATAAAAATAGAACACATGAAAATTAATTTATATTAGAATTTGCTACACTAATGTTAGTTACCATTAATCTGTTATACAACTTCATATCAAGCAAACCCTCATCTAAAGAAGCTGAATGTTAGCAATATATTAAATGTTATGTTATATGCTAATTGGATGGGTGTTTTTTTGTATGTGAAATGTGAAAAAAATACGGAAGTCCAAAACGGACTTATTTCCAGTAGGTTTTTCTGCTGGTGATTGGGCCAGTACAGAGGGTGATAATCCCTTATATTTTATTCAAGAGTATACTTCATTCTTCAATGTGCATATAAGCCATTTAATTATACATTTTTTTGTGTCAGAGATTACAAAATATAATTTGTTTTGCCCAAAACAGAGTGTAAATGTACCGAATACTCAGTGCAGTTGAGAATACTCGAAAAAAAATTTGCAAGTTGTTCTCGGGTGGGAATTGAACACACAACCTCCAGGAAACTAGCCTGGCAAATTATATCTAGTTTTTTCCCTGACGCAAAAAATGTATAATTACATACAATGCTGTACTCGCTGTTTATTGAGCTCGAATTCTGTCTCTAGTCACTAAGTGCATAGTGACGGCTGCCAGGCTAGTTACCTGGAGATTGTGGGTTTCAGTCCCACCCAAGAACAAGTCGTGAATTCTCAACTGTACTGAGTATTCAGTACATTTACACATCAGACTTGGGCAAAACAAATTTTATCCACATAAGCCATGTTTTACACTGGACAATAGATTTAATGTCGCATTCACATTGTGGTGCATTGTTTATTTGTATTTTGACCCTCAAACTGAAACCTGAGGGTGGTTATGTATTTAAACTGGGGACCAGTGATATCTACCTTGATGTATGCACATAGGTACTATTATCTAAATTACTAGCAGATATTTATTCAGATTAGCAAACCAGTTAATTAACATTTAATCCTTAATCTTTTTTTTGTCACCACATTTCTTTAAACTTTTTGAAAGGTTTATTTAAACTACTGAAACTGCACTTCAAAATATAAATACCTCAGAAAAAAAATTCTGTAAATTAAATTATATTGAAGCACAATTAGCATGATATATCATTGTATATTAAATGAATGTATTTTGAGAATGAATGGGCACACAGTAATGATGATGTTTACAAATGAATAAAGGTCCCAGTGTTAACCAGTAAAACTACAAGCACTCTCAATCCCGAGAATGATCTAAGTACATTGATCAAATGTCAAGTAGTTTACAACTACACATGTAGTGTACTACAGATGTTGTGTATTTACCACAAACAATGGTGTCAAATCAACTCTCCCAAAACCAACCCTCCGGAATTTCACGCTAAACTAGACATTTTTATTAAATCTTAAAAGCATGAAACCAATGTTAAGAAAGGTAAACTTTAACTCTGTCTAAATCAAACTGTCCAGAAACTGTCAAAGATCAAAAGGGCTGTTGTTTTTTGAAATAGCTGACACTGAATATATCTAAAACACATTTAAAATAAAGATTGTTTTATATAGAATACAATATCTTTTTTAAACTTCAAACATTATATATAAAAAAATTGAATAAAATACTGTTATGTACTGAAAAAAGTAAAAGAAAATAATGAAATGTCAAATGGCAGAATAATAAAAGCTGTAATTTTTGTAGACTCTATTAGTGGGATATTTAATGAAATATTTGTCTTTGTTCTCACATTTCACTTACTTAAACTTATTTGAATGAAATACTGTTATGTACAAAAAAAATTAAAGATAATAATGCAATGTTAAATGGTAGAACTATAAAAGCTGTAATTTTTGTAAACTCTATTAAGAAACAATTAGTGCGATATTTAATGAAATGTTTTTCTTTATTTTCACATTTCAGCTATGTACTTAAACTTGCACATAAATTATAAAATCATTTATTTCTGTGAATAATAACAATTTTTGAATTAACGACAGTTGGGTGAGAATGAGCTAATAAGATAAGCTGATCAAAATACATAAGAGTTGGGTAGCTAATATTAGTTAAATAACTTGTTGTCACTAAATAGAGTTTACATTTTCTACATTTATAAATGATTTTATTTACCTCCACCTGTCAATTGATTAATGCTGCTAAATGCATCATGTACGAGTGATGTTAATTTGTGTAAATAACTGTTTGGCTGAACATGTTGTTTTCACTCAGGTTTATTTGAGTTTTATTCTTTAGAAAAATTAATAAATGGGTCCCTCGAATAAATGAGCCATATAAAGCTCTTCAAAATGTAAAACCCAGGACCTGGAAGATTTCTGGTTAGAATGTTTTTATGTTGAAAACATTAAAATAGGCCTAATGTATAGCAAATTACTAAACTACTAATGATAATGTTTTTTGTGTTAATTATATCTTAAACCGGTCTTATATCATCTCAATATTTCAATATTTTTAATAATGTGTTATTGTGTGCTTGGGGTTTTCAATTTATGATTTAAGAGATGAGTTGCTGATTTAAGATCAGATGGTGGTTTTAAAGGGGGGGGGGGTGCATAACAGGCTTAAGCACCCCTTAAATAGACCCAATTTTTTTTGTGGTTTTAAATATGGAAAAATAAAAATAGATGCACAGCGGCTTTATACAATACATATGGGCTTCAGAGGTTAAGTCAGACCTGTGAAAGCATTTTTTTTTGCTTGAAAAATCGAAAACCAGGATTTAAGTGCTCCCTAAATCACAATCCTGGATCCACGCCTGGCATTTATTAAATGAAAATGGTATGCAAATAATTCTCATGAATGTGTAAAATGTTCAGTCATTCAGTTTTAATTTGTTAATGATAGTTTTGATTAGCTTAAGATTTGCCTTTTTTGACCGCAACAGGTAAAAGTAACTCAGTATTAATATGATTGTCCTCATCTTGTTCTTCATTCATAACAGGCCGATCAACTGAACATGCAGAAAATAAAACAAAGCAACATCCAACAATAAAACAAATAGGTTAGTTTTGTATATTACATTGGAAAATTAAGTACAGAATAAAAACAAAGTATTATGAATATTAAATTGTAGAGCTAATAAAACGCTCAGAAAACAAAGTGAGACATATTTAAAACAGGTGGAATGTTAACCATCTAGATGAAATTTAAATATGAAAATTAAAATAATTTGCATATTTAAAAATAAGTATTCAGAACAGAAAACATTAAAACAGTAATCATGATTTTATTTATTGCCGTACTCGCACAAAAAAGCCCCGGGTGCATATGTACATAGTTTTTAGCATTTTTTGGGGTTGTTCATAAAAGCCAATGCAGAGACTCCTAATGGAATTTAAGGGAAATTAAACTGAAACTGATGGACAATCTATTGAAAATATATAATCAAAATTTTAAATAGCATAGACTATTTAGGTCGATGACTGCTTGTTGAAACTTGAAAGGCGCACTTGTTGAAATTAAGGATACAGGGTGCTTCTTAATTAAGGATACAGGGTGCTTCTTAATTAAGGATACAGGGTGCTTCTTCAAATGCGCCACTTAGAAAAATGCCACTTTAAGGGTGCATTTATGCTTACATTTTTTGACCAGAATCAGCATTTTCATATGTGTTGACTTCAAAGCGTGTATCTGCTCCAGCAGATTTTGTGACAGACCCTACCTTGGTGTGCAACAGATGTGGTCACATTTTCTGTGCCTCATTTCACATATGAAAGCCCGTCATAGAAAATGAGGATGCCCTGGTGGATGCCGACTGGCTGTCACGATGCTGATGAGTTTGAAGTGCTATTGCGTTTATGCTCATTTAGATATAATAAATGCTGATTCAAAATGCACAAACAAGGCATTTACGATCTACGTTTCTGCGATCTGCGTTTCTGCGATCTGCGTTTCTCCCAATCGCCAAATCTGGGGAAAGCATAAACAAACTCTGTGTTTCTATACACGTTTGAAGTGACCTCATCTAAACGCTTTTCCGATTCACATCAACAAGCAAAAAAAAAAAACATGCCGATTCAAAATGCATAAGCAATAAGTTATAAGCAGGGCAGGTACCCTGTTAACACAGCATTCTGAATCGGTGATTTGGATGAGCATTTCAAAACGCCTATTTGCCATCACGGTAAGCATAAACTCACCCTAAGAGGACCGCTCATTAGAGAATTACCCATTCTCAAATGGGGCACTTATTTGTATGAGTACAAAGATTTTAAAAAAATACAAAATTTTTCCACCAGAAGTAATTAAACACATTTATAAAAAGTAAAGAAAAATTAGTAATAGAATGGAGGAGGTTAGATATAAATAATTCATAGTTTAATTTCTTATTTTATTATATGTTGTTTTGAACTTTGTTGTAAAGAAGTAAAAATTAACAATAACATTTTTGCAAATTTTCTATACGCTGTGCACAATGTGCATAATTCACAACTCTTTACTACACTGTGTACACAATGAATTATGCATGCCTTGCAACAAATTAAAATCACCATAAAAGAAAATTAAAGAACATTCCTGACTAAAATGTTTACATATTAGTCAGATAATTTTATAACTCATATTTTGAATCAAATTACAATTTCTGAAAATGAAAAAATTATCAAAATATGCTTGTAAATTCTTACCCAGGCCATATTACCTAGCAATCACCCCACAATTGATAAAAAATTGTACCTGAACCCATTTCATAGTTAAATTTAAAAGGTTAAATTTTTTGATGTCAGGATTAAAATCAAAAGTGACAACTTTTACAGTCAATTGTTGTGAAAATCATAATTTTTCCTGATCAATGATCGAAAATGCTGTTTCAGTTTCAAATTGCTGTTATTGGGATATGAGATATATTGTAAATAGCCAAGGGATGTAAATGATAATATTACTGCAACAGGGGCAGCGGAACGTTTTTGAATTAGGGGGGGACGAAGTTAAATTGTTAAAATTCGCTCGGCTACCCCCAAGTCCGCTTAGTATTTGATGAGCAAAAAAAAAAAAAACGTTGTTGCCTCTAATTTCGTGCTTTCCTGGTCCCAAAAGTGGTTTTCACGCCCACAATATTCATATTTTACCATAGTTTTGGAGTTGTGATATGTGAATTTTGTTGTTGGAGTCCCATTTTAGGGGGGGGACGATCCCCCCCTGAGTTGTCACTGGGGGGACGCGTCCCCCATCCCCCCTCTTCCGCCGCCCATGTTCAAGAGATTAAAGCCACAATCGTACTGGACTTTTTTTTTGGTAAAACTAACAGACACACTGGCTAGTTTTCACATAAATAGTCCAGTGCAAACAGCACAGGAAGTATGTAAAATAGTTTATTTTACAAATTTTACCATAGCTTGTGGTAAAACTAGCCATTCCAAATAATCTAAGTGCGAACAAAAGTAAAATTTAACTATTTTAATTGTTACCAATTGTCTTGGTAAAATATCCCTTTTTCAATCCAGTGCGATTGCTGCTTAAGATAAAGTTATCTTTATTAGATAAAGTAAATCCTAACGTGGTTGCCTGCGCTAGGCCGAATGTTGATCAGCTCACACAGACAGTGACATTTCTTAACATTTTATGTGTATTAGCTAGCCGGCCACTGTGAATCCACATTGCAACACAATGACGTCATGTACACAGTTGATAAAACAAAAAAACGAGTTTACCTATTTTGTGATGTTATACTTTGTTTTCTTTTTAGCATTTCAGCGAATTTAATTATACTTTTTGTGGTTTTATGCCTTTACAAAAATAGCGCAGCAAGCAGTTTTGTTTCAACAGGTCTGTGATTATGTCGAAGGATGAGTTGATTTCTTGTAGGTCCACATTATCAATGCAGTGAATTCGCTCGACCTGATGAAAACATTTATCAGGTTCAACTGGACGCTAATCCACCTGCCTTTCTATCAACATATGGCGTGTACTGTATTTGAGCAAACGGTATAATAACTGCAAGTTTAAGATGACCTCATTTGTATTAATTATTCGTGCAGAATGAGTGTTATGTTTTCACAAATGTCACAAAACAATCTTTGAATTTCATGATTTTGTAACTTTAGAAAAAAGTTTCGGTTTTGCATGAAACTTATCTTTTTCTAAGGGTTTGCTTTGGGAGAGTTGACTGCTAACTGTCTTTACCAAATTATATTTTAAAATTTTATTTTGCTGCCTCAAACCATACAAAGAGTACATGTGGTTTTCAAATGTTATTTGTTGGAAAAACAATTTATATTTAAAAATTTAATGCAGAATATGAAATGACGCTATCAATAAATCATGGATGGAATTGCTGATTATTGTTGATTTTGTTGACAAAACAGTTATTATAAAATGTTTCATTGTGCCATAAATTTAACATTTAGGCCTACTACCTAATTTTCATCGTAAAAAAAAATTAGAGGACCAAAAATTCAGGAGGGGGCAGTGACGCTAAACAAGTATATTTTTTATCTGGCCCATAGTTTTTACCTCACAAAACATTATAACAGCTTTTTTGTTTGCTTTTTGAAGCATTTTCAGCAAAATATTCAAGAATAGGAAGTTGGAATAAATATAAATTTTTAGTTTTATTTCCAATTTTTTTAAAATATTCAATTCAAAAGGTTTGCTAACAAGCAATAAAATGTTATTTTTTATTTTAAATCCCACTTCAGTATCACAAAAAATGGTATAAAACGGTCTTTCACAAGATAATTAGAAAATGTATAATAATACCAAAATAAAGTAAAATATCACAATTAATTACGTTTAAACGGATGCTTCTTGAACTCTGCCTGATAATCCCTACTAACTGATCATTTCTAAGCTCTTATCAAAATATTTGTTTGGACAAATCTGGAATACCGAGTATCGATCTGCTCGTTAGACGGCAGAATAATGTGCGAAGCTGCAGGCTAAATTTCTAAGCGGTAGGTGGTAGGGTGTTACCATAATCAATAATTAATCTGCATCATTATACTTGCCATCTCTAGAGTCTTAATTAGCTTAGTTTAATTATCTAATCACACATATCATCATCCAACAGTCCATTTGGGCAAACTGTTTTTAGTGTTAAACACCTTTATCTACCAGTAAAGGGCATTCCTGTTCTCTACCAAATGGGTGTTAAATACAGGCTGTCCAAAGGAACAGGCTGATAAGCAAACTCTGCAATTAAATTGGTAGTTGAAGTAAAACTTAACAACGGGAAACATTTTAAAAGAAGATTCAATCTTACTTAATTACCTTTTAATTGTTTTCAACAATTCAACCATAACTGAAGAGTAAATATTTTGTTCATTGGCGGTGGTTTCAGGGAAACAAACAGAATGACCAGAATGTTCCCCATCTTTAAATCAGAATTGTGTGTGAACAGAAAAACATAACTGATTCTACTTGATGTTTCTTTTTTGTGATTCTCATGCGAACCGGGACGAATACCCTATTTAGACTAAAATTGTATTGTAATCGATTGCAATGTCAGGCCTCACAGAATTTTGAAATATTGTTTGAAATTTGGTTTCCCTCACAGTTGCTCTCCAATTTATAAAAAACAATTAGTTGTAATTGAATACTGTAATTTTCCTAGGCCAGCTCTTTTTTTTTCTTGCCAGGCCTCTAAGAGGCTTTTTCTAAAGCCCTAAGATTTTTTGCTGGGACCTTGGTAACTTGACAATTGGTTTGCATGAGCCAAGACCTCATTAGCCTTCATGACACCTAATAATTTTTTAATGCCCAATGTAAAATTTTTGGTTGCTTTGGGCCATTAGGCAACGAATTCTGTGAGCCCTGTATGTCATTGGTTGTAATCAATGGTAATTCAAATGTTAAAGTGCGTAGGCTGTCTGTATAATGCCATAGAAACTCGTCATTTTTGGCAAGGGGCACCTAAAAGACACCCTAATAATAAGGTATTTGGCAGTCTTTGTGGATCACAGTACCTTGAATTCAGGTAAAAGGTCACCATTATTACTTTCACCATTATTTATTTACTGTCTATCATGTGTCTTTGACTAATATTCATTGAATACATTGAGATATATGCTATTTCACTATTGTATTTTATTTAGTGGTAAAATTCTTTCAGACTAGTGAGTGGGTACATGGGCAGACATGAAAGGGTTAATCAGAGCCTATAAAATCCATTGTGATACTTCTCTGATAATGGATTGTAATTAGAATTTCCGCATCCCATCGCAATTAGCGATTATCAATAGCTTTTGATTATTATTGGTGTTAACTACTACACACGATTTCATAGTGTGATTTGTAGTGGCATTGTAATTTTGTGGTTAACATGGTTGCCTTCCAATCTCAAGGTCCTGGGTTCAAACCTGGCTGAACACTAGGTTCTTTCCCACGACCTAACAGCATCACTCCCTATGCCTCATAATGAGAAATAAAGCATGAGATACAGTAATTCTCATCCTTGCTGATGGATGTGAAATAAAAAAGCAATTCCATGATTGGGTGTCGCAATTGCTACAATCTCAATGCGATGCGAGGTTATTATAATTAATTCAATTTCTCCCAAAGTCCCTCAAAAAGAAAACATTCTAAATTTGAATATAGTATATTTATGTCATTTTATTACTTCCAAACATAACAAAATGCAAAATAGAAACAGAATATTTTTTTGGTGGATACTAAAAGATAAAACAGATGAATCTGTTTTTACTTTGCTTCTGTAAAGAGTATAAATCTAGTAACCAATGGCGGGCTATGTGCGCGATGTGGAGAGAATAGCTTGGATGACATATGCGTGGATACGATCTATAACTTATTATCTTAGCAACGGGCAATTAAAGAAATCGTCTAGAGCTAGCCTAAAAAAGTTTGATAACTATTAGCTTTTTACTATTCAAGAATAAAACTAAAAATAAGTATGCAGCTAACTAATCATGTTTATTTTATAAATAATAAACAGTTAAAATATATTTTTTTGGTGGATTTTGGAAGGAATGCCCTTTAAGGTCCAATCACAGCAACAGATCTGAAACAAAACGTGCAGAACACTCTCGGGGCAAGATCAGTACATAGCTCTCACACAGTATTTAGAATTAAACTAACGTTCTTTTTTTTTCAGCTTGTTAGCCATTCCGTATCGATCTGGTGAGAATCTTCCATCAATGATAACATAAAAAGACTGCTGAAAAGTTACTGACTGGTTGCTTAGGGTATTATACAGTTGTAGGGATGTTGAGTTGAATGCTTTAAAATGGCCAAACTGAAGACTAAAAAGTGCCGCTGACCTTATTCAATGATTTATGATACTTGTTAATCCAGAGGTCCCAAGTAACCTGAAAAATGTGGGTTACCAATTTAGAAAATGCTTCTTTTACGCAGAATTCTATTTTTTTCCCATTAACTTATTATCCATATTTTCTACAATTATTATTAACAGTAGATTAGTAAAGGAGATAGCAAATTTGGTGATATGCCTACTAAGATTAAATCTGTGAACAATGCCAAACAAAAACTAAACACATAAATATATTCATTACCAAGAAATTTCACTTTGCCAACTTGGGACCTCTGTTAATCAGACTGTTAATAATGTTAAACTAAAGAGTAACCTTAACCAAAGTGTACAGTAATCTTAACTGGAGAATTACATAACTGCAGAGAGTAACCATTCTGGAGAGTATAATAACATAGTACATTGCTGATATCATCTCTTATTTAACCTAATTTTCAATCCACAATTTTCATTTGGTGTTTACTTCAAACACCAAGGATATGAAATGTTCAAACCATATCAAATCATATGGCCTCTGGTGGCTAGATTTAATGGCAATGTCATGCCACTAGCTGTAGGCTAGTCATAGTATACTGCTTTATCACCTGGCTAGGTCACCTTCAGTTTGATATGATTCCAACCCCAATAAACGACTCATTACCTGCAGTGTCAATAATCATAGGTCTACAGTACATCGTAGGTTACATAAAAAAAATCGACGATCAGCTATAGAGACACAGGACTAAATAAAACCAGTTGATGAATTCAGATAGAACATCACATTATTATAGTTTAGGTTTACGGTCTGTAGGCCTATTCACTTTGCTTTCAAGCTTGACTGCAGCAGGGTATTTGAACAATTTAAGCCTGATAAATAAAATACTCTACATGACCTGTGATAGGGGCTTAGATAAGATAAATGATTACAATTGATACATTGTCAATACCAATGATAATTACTACTCTGCTCGGTAAAAAGAATTAGCAACTTTGTTCTTTTTAGAGCAGAACAGTACTGGGGTAATGTTACAGGGTATGATGCTAAAGTTTTGGTTGGTCAAGGAAAATTTAAGCTAAATGTGGTACATAAAACTGTGTAATGCAGAATTTTTCTCACAATTACAGGTATTTTTAGATGCATCCAGGAATGGAGTACCTATTTTAATACTCCACGCCTGCATTACCAGTGTTACATAACATAATGATGGTCCAAAAAGGTGGCATCCTTATTGCTAGTAGTAACGAAAGATGCATGATCAACTGGTCGCTGCTAACTATGCAAAGAAGATTAGCTGATTTTTAAATGTAACTTCCTGATGATGACATAATTTATGTTGAAATATTAAATCCTGTCACAATGGCATCTATCTCATTAAGGTGTTGTATCGTGATATTTTAGATTTTAAGGTGTTTTGTTCTCTATACTTTACTCTGTCGGCCGGTTGATTCCCATACACTTAATATCACAATTTTTCTTCTTGATGTTCTATTTCCTAGTAATGTGTTTTGGTCATAGCAATGGTTACAGTAAAGGAATATTGACTGCTAGATGGGTTATAGTTGAAATTATAGGCCCCAGGTCCTATAAAAACTGCTATAACCCGAGGCGCTTGCGCCGAGGGTTATAGCAGTTTTCATAGCACCGTGGGCCTATAATTT
>JAOTQE010127964.1:0-12266 GCA_025631205.1 Nesometra sesokonis
TAGCAATGGTCTATAATTAAAGACCGTGCGTGATGTCACGATTATAGACCGTCTTAAGCTTAAGACAGTCTAAAGACGGCTTATAGCAATCCGCCCCAGGTGTATGAATTGCCCAGGATGAATTAGTGACGTGCTAATGTTAGTCCAGGACTAATTATTGTGAAACCAGCCCTTGTTAATTAAAAAGGCAATATTTGCATCTGAAACTAGAGAATACATTAAATTAGTATTATAAGCTACCATAGCTAATAATACTCCACCCAGGAGTATAAATGGGTACCTGGGAGGTACAAATACCATATGCGCTGGTAACAGGTGCAACTTTATGGAATGGATTGTTTTCCATAGGTGTTTGTTCGAATTACTTGGGGTAATAATTGTGAAGCAATTAGAGGCCTTGGCAATAATAAATGTCACATTATTATTATTATTATTATTATTGTTATTATTATTATTGTTATTGTTATTATTGTTATTGTTGTTATTGTATTATTATTATTTTGCAATTTTCCAACCCATACTCTAAGTGACGATATGAAATATGCATGAGTATATATGGTCATGGCGCCCTCAACATTACACCCAGTGGAAGTGGATATATTAAATGTCGGCACCTAACATGTTAATGAAAAAGCTTGTCAGTATCCTCCAAGTGCTTTTTCAGGGTATGTTTTAAAGGTATGGAAGGCAAACGGGGCCAAAACTACAACTTGGCGTAACCAACGATAGAATTGACGCAATCAATGATCGAACCACGCAATTAATGAACGAGCTTGTGCATTCAACGTACGAATTGACAGAAGAAACGAAGCAAATGACATATCTTACGAAGGGAAGGGATGTCCCCTAAAAACACAAAGATGTTCACAGATTTGAGGTTTTAAATTACTTGTACATTTGATACATTTTCCAGTTTAAAATGTAATAATTCAAAAACTATTGATGGTGAAAACACCCAATGAGATGGGTTTTATTGTTTTTTGCAATGTTTTGGTAGGGATGTTTCTTTTTTCAAAAAAGAGAGAGGGATTGCCAGAAGCTCTAAAAACTTTTGTTCATGTTTGTTACAATCTTGTGATTTGTTTGTTCTATCAGATTTTTAAAAAAGCCAAAACCTGTTTAAATTTACTATCAGAGAGACTTCAGAATCAAGATTTCTTCTTTGGCGACACGTAAGTAAAGTATACCGATTAGTCAAAAAGCCAAATTTCACACTAAACCAAATTTTTTTAAAGTCATAAAACTTGACCATCTGTAAAGCCTGTTTTCCTGTTGATCGTTAATCCTAAAAACAGCGATTTGAATTGGTGTTTTCGTTCGTTTATCATTTTCGGTCGTTAATTTTGAAAAATGACGATTTTCACAACGATCGACAGGAAAAGGGGTCACTTTCGATGTTAAAAAGAGTTAAACTGAGTTCAATTTTGACGATTTTGATCGTTAAATTTGGATGCTCGTGAGGCAACATTACCTGCGTGAAGAATTTACATGTTTTGGGCCTAGAAATAAATAACACATTTTGTTTATTTATTAAATTTTCGGGAGTTGTAACTTCCTTCAGAACATAAAATATACAATTATCTAACTAACTGAAAAGTTTGTTAAATTTGTTTTATTGTGATTTTATTTCGTCACGAATATTTATGAATTTCATTGCACACAGCGTAGTAAATAGCGGAAATATAGCGGTTCAGCGTGATTTGAATTTTATCATTAATTTTTTAACTTTTTTATAACAATTCAAAACACTGCTTCAAATCGGCGATTTTGGAATAACGATCAACAGGAAAACAGGCTTAAATTGAACAGTCCAGAAAACCGGACGAAGTGGACAGTCTATAGGATGGTCAGTTTTGGAAGAATGGGCATAATAGTACTTTAATGTTATAGATTTAATTTTAATTTGATTAATTTTGGAGTGCAGTACAATATTTTAAATTTTGAAGAAGAAATCAATAAAAAAACAATTTAAGTTAAACTAATCATTAAGAAATATTTCTTCTGCTTTCTATAATCTAATTTCTTTTCAATCAAACACTATGTGGACTTGCAGAACATTTTGGAAGCAATCAGATTCCAATGTCAACCGGCATTTTCTTTTTGCCACAAGCGCCACCAATCGACCCTACCAAATATGCCTCCTCCTTCAAAAGCAACTTAAAGCATGCTAGAGAGTGGCCCTGTAGTTAGGTTAACATGCATGCCTTCCAGTCCTGAGTTCCTGAGTTCGAACCTAGCTGAATGCTTGGTTCTTTCCCAGGTCCTAACAGCACTATTCTCTTAGCTAGCTTCATTATGAGACTTTGTATAGAAAGCATGACGTAGGTCTTATCCTGTAAGTGGAGAAAAAACTTGCTATTGGGTGTGATACAAAATTTAAACAAAACGTGTGTGATGAGTTTTGTCTGAAAATTTTATATATTCATTCATTCAGGCGACATACCTGACTTTATTAACTCATTTTGGCCACCGGCTCATAAGTACAATGAAAACTTGAAATATGTGTGAGTGATCTTTTCTTGTGCATATAGCAACATACAAAAACTTAGATAACGGTATTTGATACTTATGTGATCTAAATAAATGAACGAACTTAAAACGGTTTGGGTTAATCCAAAAATAAGATGGAAGTAACGATCTTCTGTTTCATTAAGGCAGCAAAATTTACATTTGGTTGTTAAGATTATAAGAGCCTGTTCCAAAAAGAGTTAAACATTGTCTGTGTTTAAAATTGCTTACATGATTAATATAGTACTGGGTTTGTAGTCTTGATTCTAAGATATTAACATAAAATTGCATATATTCTGAGAAATTTCCATTGTCTAATATTTGTAAATAATTATCTCTTAATCTCTTCTCAAAAACTGTTAAAAATAGTTTAATATTTTCAACACCCTGATTAAGCAAAACAAATCCAAAATCCTATTGAAAAAGAGTTTTCTTTACATGGGAGACCCAATTGGGCATTTCATACCGTTTTATTAAAATATAACATTTAATCGGTAGTCCGTATGGCTCCATTTTTAACATTTTTTTATTTTGAACAATCAGAAAAACATATTTTTCAACATTTTTTCTTGCTTGTTTCATTTAGGCCTACCTCTTTAGATGCTGCTGTTTTTGGTTTCCTAGCCCCATTACTACGAGCACCACTACCAAGTGCTGAGTTGCAGAACCACCTTAAGGCATGTGATAACCTGTGTAGGCTGGTCAGCCGTATTCAACAGAGATACTTTCCTGATACACCATTCAGTAAGTAAAGCAGGGCACTCGCTGCAACATGCGACGGTCGTACAACAGTTACACAACTAAACCGTTGCTCCCTGTGTGTGTGGTTTTCAGATGCAATGATAGTCTACTACTCGTCGGTTGAGGGTTTTTTAGTGATTCAACAGGGAAATCACTAAAAAACCTGTCGGCCGACAAGTAGAAGTGGAAACCACACATATATGGGCCGATTTAGTCATGCGACCGTCGTACGACCACTGCATGAAATATGGGTAGTAAGGTAATGTTAACGTTTTGTTGAAGGCAGGTTCCCCATGACATCCTCTGGTATTTCCGGTTCACTGCATCTTGCTTCACTTGGTAGTAACTACTTTCTCCCATAATGTCTTCCCACATTATCATTTTCTTCCTTCCTGGTGGTCTTTTCCCTTCTTTTCTTCCTTCTGTTTCATAAGACTCAAAAGATCTAATTCATCATCATACTCCAAACCAAACACCTACCCAACTTGATCTTCAACTGAAGACAAAAACCAGGGGTGCATTTACTTGCGTCCCTCTAAGAAATTCTCCCACAATATAATACAGACCAAGTTTCAGACAATTATAACATGAAAAGTCTAAAAGCACGCAAACTGAATCCAAATAATGTTTGAAACCATTAATGCAACCACTCCACGGCACATAATGTGCCCCTCCCCTTTTTGCAAAATTCTGGATCCGCCCCTAAAAGTCTGTGAAATGTGCTTTGGTTTTTTTAATGGATGCTTTTGCCATTCCACCTTTACTCTAATCTCTTTCTCGCAATACTCATCATTTATCAGGTTTTCTAAATACTTTTTGTACTTTGATACTGACATTGCTGTTTACCAATCTTCATGACCTGGTCTTATTACGTATTTGTTAACAATGCTTTTATTTTAGTTAAGTGAGCAACATTGTGTTGTGTATATTTCACTAACATTACTTTTATTCTACTTTTAGATGAAACTGAACACAAACCAAATGCAAGTTCAAGTACAGACCCATTTGAAGAGGATCATAAACGGCGGAATCAAATTCTATCCGTTCTTTTTGCCACAACAATGATGGTTGGCTATGCTTTGTTTAGTGGTCTTGTCAAGGTAAATGTAAAGCACTCGGATTCATTTGGTGTGGAGTTAGACTACAATGATAATGAGGAGGATACTGAAATTGACTAATCCGAGAATAAAAGAGAACCATTACTAACTATTACGAAACGGACAAATGAGGCCAGTCATGGCAAAAAAAACCACCAAGTTGTCCCATAGGGAGTTATTGACAAATAAGCAGATAAAAACAGGAAATATAAACAAATACAAAGGAAATTTCTTCATATTTAGACCAATGAGTTAAGTTATAGACGTCTACTTTTGTTGATTAACCCATTTTAAAGCTTGCGAAAAGTTTAATATGGTTTTAATAATAACTCTATTTTCAATTTTCTTACAAGTAGGTGGTTTTGCCGTGTCACACCTCAAATAGTTTGATTAAGTCAAGGACATATAAATATGGAGCAGACTGACGCATGTAGTATAGAGTGAGGTTCCGCAAACTTTTACACAACGCCCTAATTAGCTATTTCAAACACCAAGCCACGGCCCATCACACTTAGTGTTTTGATAAATTAATAAATTGTTAAGAAACCATACCATATAATAATATATGGCACTGATTGCTAATTAGAAACAAGTAGTAATGAGATTTGAACAGGAAACGGATATGGTCCCACATAACTTTGCTCATTGGTGCACTCTTAGAGACACAGTGTTGAAATAATACTGTACCGCAAAAAGTCAAGATAGACAAAATTATTTTAAAAGAATGTATGAATTTTGTAACTTTATATAAGATTTGTTTAATTCCCGAGGCAACTTTGTGGCCTCAAAAATTATCCGAAAACCAGTAAGTTTGTGGCCCATGAAAATTGTTTTGCTGAATGTTGTTCTAGACTACAATGATAACAAGGATAGTGACATAAAATAAGCAAGAGAACAAAACAATGAATTAAATATATCTGATCCAGGATAAAGAAAGACTGTTGTGTATTAGAATAGAATATAGTAGGTTGATGTTGATGGTTGAAATTACTTGTACGATATTAAATTTGCTGCTGCTAATTTCAACACTGTAACTTTTGTTTTCTTTGTAACCCAACAATAGATTAATATTGTAAAAAGTGGACTAGTGTCTTTTTCATACAAAACCAGTTCTGTAAACCATTTAATTTTGAAAATCCAAATTTGCCTTAAGTTGCTGTTGGATTTTAAAAGCTTTTTTTAAAATTTAAAAGTAACCGACTGGTTAGTTTTAGAATCCAGTGCCAGCAACCAAGCAGGTTTACCTCTCAAACATTTAGATACATTGGTTTAAAATACTGTACTCCCATTTGGCTAGAAAAACTAACTGAACTAGATGTACCAAGCAAGACGAAGCAAGAGTCTGTTGTGTACATTTGAAGTCTTCTTAAGCCCCTCGTATACCCTATTCAGACTACCATTGCAAATATCGCATCGCGATCGGTTGTGATGCAATTGGTGGTAATCCAATTCCCAAACGCATTCATACACACATTTTACTTTGTAACAGTTCCTCACAAAATGTGTTATCGTAATTCATTCGGCGATAGCAGATGTCCTAACCTCAGCCAATCGAGCCGATCAGTGCCTGTGGAATTCGATGCGATCGGATTCTGTGGTTATCGGGAGTAATAAAGATTGTAACAACCGCAGCACCACAGCGGTGTGAGAGGGGCTATACTTATGGCAACATCTACAAAGAGTTTTACCATAGCCCATTGAATATTTGAAGTGTGAGCAGTACCTTTTACCCTTTGGAATGTATGCAATCTGTAAATACTTTCAGTTGTTAAATCCAAGACCTGGCAGTGGTGTGATTAGGAGGGTGGTCCCGTTGTGGTTGCAAGGGCATGCCACATGACTCAACTGGTAAAATCTTCCATTTGTTATGTTCTTAGCAGTTTGAAAGGCTAGTAGTGGTGTAAGTAGGGAGTGATCTGAAGGGTGTACTTGACATGGTAGTAGAAGTAGGAGATAACCCTGGTATGTTGTGAGTAGGAGTGATGAATATTGGTAACCCTGGTGTGGTGCAAGTATGGGTAACTCTGGTGGAGTAGGAGATACCTTTGTGTGGTGGAAGTAGGGTTTACCTTGGTGTGGTACGAGGAGGGGTGAGAGTGCATGCCACTTGGCTCATATCTTAGATCTGCCTCTGAATCCTCATCTAAAATTTATCAATAAAACTTTTGGAACAGTAACAAACAAACAAGACAGTTTTTACTAATCATTTGTTTTAATATTTAGCAGTATCCATGCATCGTAAGACTACTGTGCTAGAAATGTTTATTTTCATGCTACAATATACACCTATCCAAACTTAATGTTAGTAAATGACTAAAAACCTTATAAAACATACATGATTCGGCTCTGCTGAGCATCTGTATACTTAATACAGGTACTCACCCTAGTATAAGCCCACTACACTGAACATAGAATCCCAGTCAGAGTGTTATGTGGAACATATACCCTGGTATAAGCCCAATAAATTTAACATAAAAACCCAGTCAGAGTGTGTTATGTGGTCACCCTGGTATAAGCACACTAACACTGAACAAGGATTACAGTCAGTTTTTGGTGGGCTTATACCAGGGTTTCAATACTGCATAAAGTAACTCATTTTATGTATAAAAAATACTTGAATATTGTGTGGGCTTATACCACAGTTAGTACAATATTGATAAAATAACTATTTAGCATTAGTCTTGGTGAAAATGTCATGACCTGGGAGGCATTTTTGAGGAACGGTTGAAATGGCTCGAGTTTGTGTTGGACGGGGAACCTCTCTTGGTCAACGAATATATTAAGTTTTAGATTTGCACATGAACTACGTCAACGTCGAATCTAAAACTCCCTTACTATAGTCAGCTCTCCCAAAACCAACACATATGGGAAACCGAATCCCTGACCGGACATTTCTTGTGTCAAGATCATGAAACCAGTGCCGAGCATAGGTAAACTTAATGGCCTATT
Source organism: Nesometra sesokonis (assembly GCA_025631205.1). Taxonomy (NCBI): domain Eukaryota; kingdom Metazoa; phylum Echinodermata; class Crinoidea; order Comatulida; family Antedonidae; genus Nesometra; species Nesometra sesokonis. The sequence continues at coordinate 7,296 of JAOTQE010127964.1, forward strand.
AACCGACTGAAGTTACATCCCCACCCCTATACAGGCTATTTACTATCCCAGGATGCATGCCCATATCCTGTAAAAGACTGCGCTACTGTAAGTTTAGGGGCTCATTTTAATATAACTTTGAATTTCTTTATTGTAATGTTTTAGTAGCAAAGTAAACATTTTACCTACACCACCTATTGTTTAGCCAAGAGGTGGTTCTTTATTTTTTTGGTAGATTAAAACATGGAGATATTGCTTGGTGACCCAGCATAGTTTTTACAGGAAGGGTTAAGTTAACGATACAGAAGACCCGGTTGGGGAGTGGGTGTTGAGTTTTGGGAGAGTTACCTTCATGGAGTGCTAAAATGTAGTGAATCAAAAAGTGCTGTTAGATTTAAAATTACAAAACACAGACAATTATTTACATGGTTTCAAAATTAACCCAAATCAACATTAAAAATATTTTAAACTTGCATTAAGGGAACTTTAAATGCAACATTTAAACTAACATTTATTCTGCTTTGTCGCTAGTACTATTTATAAAATCACTAATTTGGTGGTTGGGGTAATGTTTATATAAAATATATATTAGCAAGCACCGAATCGTCACTGCTGACTATTAGCTTGATATGGAATATAAGTCTTCACACACTAATGGAGGAAAGAACGAAGAGTACTATAATAAACTGTGGGCTACCTTTAGAAATGAAATTGTATCTAGATAATGGACACACTTTTAGGAAGTGGTACTACACAAGGGTATTTTATAAAAAATACAGTAAATTTATTCTACTTATCAAATACAATAATGTATCCAAAATGTTAGAATAAGTACAGCCAAATCTCCCAAAAGTGCCAACCTGAAAAACTAATTTTCGCACTGAAAACCAAAATTTTTAAAGTTTAAAATTGATCAAACTGGAACACCTAATAAAACAGTCAATCCAAAGGGCAGTCCGTTTTGGGAGAATTGGATGAATTACATTGAACAACAAGATGGGGAGGGTGCACATTTACTGCAATAGCCACAATATGATATAACATATTTACATATAAGCAACAAACTATAAACACTGGCAAACTATAGGTCAAAGGTCAGGAACATTTCTTTTTTATCAAAAGCAACAATTACATTTTGTATCAAAACATTGACTAAAATATATGATTTGACCTGAAAGATGATTATTTACAGGTTTTCTACAACGCTGTTAATTTCATGGAGATTCTATTCAGCGATTTTTATTTGATTGTATGTAATCTGTCTAACGTGATCAATTCAAAACAATTATTTGACCGATTAACCAGACTGGTCATTTATCTTTCTTTGTCCACTACTGCACAATGTTATGGTCACTTTGAGGGTTGGTATGTAACTACCACTTGCTTTGTATTATCATAATATCACCATGACGCCACTTACATTAGTTGGGAGTAAACACACTCAATGTAACAGCCAACAGCAGACAACAATGTAACTTATCTTTCTTAGTCCACTACTGCACAATGTTATGGTCACTTTTAGAGTTGTATACGACTACCATTTGTTTTGTTTTATCTTCATATCATCATGACGCCACTTATATTAGTTGGAGTAAACACATTTAATGTAACAGCCAACAGCAGACAACAATGTAACTTAACTACCCTCTGTTTTGACCTGACCTCCTATGACCATCATTTATTTATTTTCATTCAGGGAAACCAACCACTTACTATATATCTTTAAATTCATAAAACAAAATAAAAATCCGAAATCCGTAAAATTACTTTAGATTAACTATTGATTAGTTTGGTTTACTAAACTTTTAGAAAAATAACACTTAAAGTTAAAAATATCACTCTTAAGGTGCTAATGTATTCCATAGGTAAGAATAAATTATTCACAAAATATTAAAAACCGGAATTGTTTAGTCTGGTAGTTCTTTGGTTCGGTCATTACGGGCTCGGTCATTACGGGCTCGGTCTTTCTGGTTTTGTAAGCTTGTCATAAATCATTAAAATCATCAAATCTATCAACTTATTCACATCACATTACATTTGTTACCTTCTCCTTCCTGTAGAAGAAAAATAAAATGAATTAATTTGCTTCCAAATTTGCTGAAAAATTAAAAGGTACTGGGTGTAAACACTATTTTATGCTTCAATAACATGCCATTCTTGTAAGAAAGTATAATGCATACTCTAAGCAATAAGATACATGCCATCGTGACAAGATTCAATATTTCAACATAAATTATCTTTACCCTGAGGATGACATAAATTATGTCGAAATAATGAATCTTGTCACGATGGCGTGTATCTCATTGCTTGGAGTATGCATTATACTTTCTTACTTGAAGTTGATTAGTAGACCTTTCAGATGCCACTCTTTGAAGTAAAAAAAATATCACATCATTTGTGGTGTCATGACAAAATGAATTGTTGTATACCAGATGATTTTGAGATATTCACAAAATAGACAGAAAGTTATAATTATGATGAAAATGAGACTTGTTTGTTAAGTTTCCAATAATCAGGGCTCAAATTTAACCAAGGCACCAATTGCCTCCAGTGCCCTCACAATTGGCCTCGGTGCCTTAAAAAATGACCATTATCAAGGCTACTTTGGCCTTGGCTCCCATTATTTTCAGTAATACATAAGGATACACAATGTACAAAATGGCCTCTGGTGCCCTGTTGTACCCCTTAAAATCAAGCAAAAAATGGCCTTGCCCTTATCAAGCCCAAATTCAAGGCCTGAACAATGGACTACATGGCGGAAATCAGTGAGACATGCAATGTCCAACAAAGATTAGTGTTTTTAGACATAAGGTTTTAGAAGATACATTGTATACCAAGTAAAGGATAAACTGCTTACCGTTTGCTCACTGTGGCTATACTCTTTCCTCAAGGATCTGGTAGCAACCGCCTATAAAAATAGAAAAATAGCACTTGTTAAAATAATGCAGACAAACACACAATCTTTAATAAGTATTGCTCTTCAGTAAGCACTGTACAAAATATTTCTTTTATCAGTAACTTTTGAAGAACACCTATTTCAATGTATGCCTGCAGGAGAGGAGCTTAAAAAGCATAAACCCAGAGGCCCTCCCCCCACCCCCAGGAAGCCCAAGACCCAATTTAGTGTGAGCTGTATGGTCGAGCGGTTAGACGGGAACCGTGAACCATAGCAAAAACAGCATAGGGTTGAAGGTCCAGTCACACCATCGTTCTGGTGGTAGAAAACGTCTTCTTGGATAAGGACTATAAACCATAGACCACGTGTACACAAAACAGCTCATGTGCACTATAAAGAACCCAGTACAAGTAAGGGGTCACTGTGGTATACTGGTGGTCCATACACAACCACTGTCGTGAACATAAGCATGTGCGCTAATGTAGTACTGTAGTTGCAAAGGACATGGCATGAACCTTAGGTAAGAAGCAGGTTATTGACTGTGCAACATGTGATCCACTTTGTGCCTTTGATGATTCAATTTGAATTTGAATTTAAATGTATAATTTTATTATATTCTGATAGATGATAATATAAGCTTCATTTTTTTTTTAGAATTAAGTTCATAGGTTGAGTATAATCAGAGAAAACTCGTATTGAAATATTATTGTTTTAAAACATACTTTGGAGAAAATCGAATTTAAAGATAAACAACTGTTGACTTCCTGCATGGTTTCCCATTCACTTAGAAAAATAACCTTTACAAAATGTAGCTCAAAAACATGTTTAATGTGAATAAACATAAACAGGATGTTTGAGATTTAAAAATGCAAGTAATAAACTTAACAAAACAACAGAAATCTTATTTCTATAAAATAATGACTCCCAGTCTATTTTTATGAATATTCAAAATGACCAGGCGCACAACACATATAACAGCTCACATATGTGAGGTGTCGTGACAAAATGAGTCGCATTGTACGCCAGGCCATTTTGAGATATTGACAAAAAATAGTTAGAAAGTCATAATTTTATAAAAATGAGATTTTCATTGCTTTGAGAATTTTATTACCTAAATTTTATAATTACAAACATCCTGTTTTATGTTTATTGAAAATAAACATGTTTTTGAACTGCATTTTTAAAAGGCTGTTTTTCAAAATCAGTGGTAAAACATACAGGAAGTTAACAATTGTTTATCTTTAAAGTTTATTTTTTTCAAAGTGTGTTTTCATATGTGTACATTTCAAAATTATTTTTCTCTGGTTATACCCTACCTATGAAGATAATACAAAAACCAAATTGAAGCTTATAATGTCTTCGATCATAATAAAACAATAACTCAATTTTGAATTTTTGTACAACACGACTCATTTTGTGGTGACACCTCACAAATAGGCAGTTATAAAAATATCTTACTTCGCCATTATTATCCTGTAAACTGGCCGTGACCTCGTCTCCAGTACCCCATGATGGTTTGTTTTTAGCCACAAGGTCCGATGGTGGATTGCTGGCCTGACCACTTCCTGAAGACCACACAGTTACTTCCTGGTTGGCCTTCAAATTGTACTTGCTACCAAACTTGTACGTTACTTCATCGCTGCCGACAGTGCACTTAAGTACCCAGCCACCCATTGCTTGATCCTGAAATAAAGTGAGTAATTCATTAAAAAATAAACATTGCATACCTTGGTCACAATTTCAAAATCCTTAAGGGATATTGTTTGAATCCAACAACTTTGTACCTGCATATAACTTTGTCAATGCAGCTATGCTACAATATCCATCGCATAACCCCGCCATTCGCTTCTTCTTCGCTACAACACAACAGTACGGCCGTTCCGAGACAAAACAACGTAACTTGCAAATTCCACTTTTTGAGTAAATGGAGCTTAAAATTCACATGTTTGCCTATTGATAACGCATTGACGCACGTGCCTCAAATTTCGTATGACAAAATGTATATATGAAAAATACTTCGACTAAAAAAATAATAAAAAAAATTCTCAGAAACTAAAAAGTTATCAGCGATTTTATCAGTTACGTTGTTTTGCCTC
>JAOTQE010127975.1:0-11163 GCA_025631205.1 Nesometra sesokonis
ATAATTTATGTCGAAATATTGAATCTTGTCACGATGGCATGTATCTCATTGCTTGGAGTATCCATTATACTTTCTTACTTGAAGTTGATTAGTGGGCCTTTCGAAAGTGGAGTATGGTTTTTTAACATTTTTCATTTTTCCTACAACTTGGTGGTTTTCCCATGACATGCCTCATCTGTACTATTGTTTTTGTTTTTGTAACTAAATGGTTGTGGACAGTATGAGATTAAATACAACCATTATATTACTCAAATTTTTCTAAGCAAGCAGTAAAATAAAAAAATTAAAAAGATTTGATTGTTGTGTAAAAATGGTTTTAGATATAGAATTACTTTTTACTCAAAGTGCAAGAACCCCGAAAAAAATTTACACATTGGGGAGGCTATGCTTTTACAGAGTAGCGTAAAGGATTTCTAGTTTATTTAAGAATAGGCTGAAATTGACACCATTTGAGTGATACACTATGATTTAAGAAAGACTTATAAGTATCATTTAGATTTGTGTCAAGCTTCCTAGAAACCTGCACTTAATGGTGGATCACTGTTTGTTGAAAACCGTTTCCAAGGGATACACCTAAAATAAAATTTTGCTCTATCGAGATTAAATTATGTGCCTTTAGGAAAAAAGGAAACATTTCTGTTTTACGATTTGGGTGAAAAATATATTAATTCTTGGTTATTACATAAAACTTAAAACTTGTCAGAATCTAGAGTTGACACGAAACATTTAATTGTTTTCAAATTTTTAGATATTAATATAAATCAGTAATTAATTTATATCCCATGTTAATTAAGGTTGATTATGTGAAACCCTCCCCCTGCAATCTCATCCCTTTCCCACAACCTTATACTTTTTCATCCACTTCCTTTGCTCCTTTTTGCATAAAGTCATTTTCTGTTTCACAATATTAAAAGTGAAATCTATTTTTGAAAGTTATTTCTGAATAGTAATGATCTTAGTAATTTATAAGAAATATTGGCAGAAATTATTTCAATAAAAAAGTAGCAGAAACTTTGCATTTATCTTTCTGTAAATTTTCTTGAAATGAAAAAATAAAGAAATTGCAACATAACACAAAACATCAATAGTAAGTGGTAAATAAATAAATTATTAATCAATAAGTGATCAGTAATTCAATAAATTACTAAATTAATAAGTCAATAGCGAGGTTTCGCAACTTTACGAAATATGAAAACGGATATGTCATAAATTCTTGCAACGTTTGAATAGAACACCTTGAATATCTGTTACAGTTGGTGAATATTTTAGGATGAAAAATTTGACACATTTTTTAACACATTTAGCAAATTTCAAAAATGGAAGTGTGACGTTTTCGTTTTCGTAATTTGTAAATTTGCGAAACCTAATTAATAAGTCAAATATTTGTTGAAAACTAACATACTTAGATATACAGTAATATTCTAGCTGGGTTTTATTGATGTTTTAGTGTAGTGAGCATAACTTATAAAGAGCTGGCATACTGTAAGGGTAGACAGAGGTGTCAATCGGCCCAATGTGTAAACCAGCCATGGTGGTTTCGTGACGAGTCAAAATAATGTCATAGTAGAAAGAAAGAGTCATGTATTACAAGAATATAATCAATATTTATAGTATTAGAATGTCGTATACACATCTTTGCAGGTTTTGCTACGTTTAACTGCGTTAGCCAAATGCAAAATATTCCGTAGCAGTCGCATTGTTGCATTGTAGCTCGTTACTTTTTGAAACAAGGTTGCAAACATAGGCAATCTTGTTTAAAAAAACTAAGTTGTCTTTTACGATGCTCCAACTCGCTTTTTCGCCTAATAGTACGATTTCAAACAAAGATTGCATGCCCCATTGTTAGCGCTCTCGTCACTCGTTCATTGTTCGCTAACAGCTTGCACTAGCCAATTTTACTGCTCATTCACTGGCTTTAACTTGAATGCAGTTCATTTCTGCTTGTTTTGCTACTGTTTTCCTGTGTACAAGCTTGTAGAGAGTTGCACAGGTATATAAGTTCATTTAGCTGTACCAGTCATACTCTTGGTGAATATAGTAATCAAACATCAATTTGGTGAACCATGACTTTGCAACCCACCTGTACTTACTGCATAAACTTAAGATTTTGGTAGCTGGATGAAGAGGAGGCTAATGACCATTTATGCACCAGGGCTATTGCTACTATAGCTACATCGACCCAGTCTCAAAGTTGATGTAATGCAATGTAATGAAGTAGATTGGACAATGATATCCATCCTTCTCCCATACTCCTCCCCCACCTTTTGACTGTGGTTCTAATCAGCAACTACCCTGCCAACTGTTAATTGTTATTGTAATCACAATGTTTTCAAACCACTTTCTGAATTTGTGCTCTGAACCATACTCTATGATTCTATTAAATAAACACATTTAATATATTATGGTTTACTGAGTGCAGTGTAATCATAATCTATTATTCATCTTCATAATTAGAAAGTTACATTGCTCATCTTTTCACAGTTATAACGTACAAAAAAACAGAAAAATACATAGTAAAAATATTTAAAAACGATACTTTAAAACTGTATAAAAATTACATTGCATACAATTTAAATGTTTAGTCCACCAATTGCCGATATTCTTGAATGCCTGTTGGTAGAAAAGAGTAAAGATAGCGGTTCGTTCCAATAGCATCTGACCTCACCCACTTCAAGCACTTTAAAGGCTAACCACCTGAGCATATAATCGATGACTTTCATCACTAATCACAATCCCAAAAAGTCGCTTCAGATCTTCATGGTACAAGGAATCAACGGACTGCTGCTCCAAACCCACTATCCTCCCAATCCTTCTAACCACCTGATTTTTCGTTCTTTATCTCTGTCTGTGATATTCCCTTCCCACTCAGCAATACAATATTTTCAAACTCCAACAATAACAGATAAATTGTAAAAAGAAATGATAAGATTGTATACTTTTAAGAACAACCTTCTTGTGAAGGACTTATCAATCTCAGTAAAAATAAATTGTCTTAAGTGAAAATCAGAAGAATAGAATGGACTAAGCAACATTAAAACGACTAATGATTTTGTATGATTCATCTTAAACATGCTTTTCTATCATTTCAAAATTAAAATAGATTGAAATTATTATTTATTATTTATTAGTTATTCACTTGTACAATATTTTTATTGTGCAGCACAGAGCTGAATTGTGAAATGTTTTAAACAAATTAAAAATATACTTTAAAAATAAGCACCAAAACTAGCAAAACAATGTAACAACAGTGACCGTTCACTATGTCCGCGCTTTCACTGATTTTGGAGTGTAAAAGTCGTCTTCCATTAATTAATGTACCACTAGTGCGATGCATCACATCAAAATAGTAAAGATATGTTTGTAGTTTTGACAAGGCAGTTTGGAAGAGAAAATTATTTTCAAAAATATTTTATATTTTTAGAAGGGTCATACATACACACTAATTTTTTAAAAACTAGGATAGGAATAAGAATTAAAAAAAAAAATTATTGTGTTGCCCGCAGTGGAAATCGAACTCACGACCTTCGCCTATTAGAACAGTTGTATTAAATGATTATATTCCAGTTGTATTTTAGAGTTTTTGTTTTGAGGTTCTAGGTGACACCCTGGGGTATAACTTGAAAAAGGGCTATGAACGTTTGTTGTGAATGGGTTCTAATTTGTGTACAAAATTTCAAGCATGTCCATTCAAAACTGGCGACACTGTACGCTTTTAAAGTTGTGGTCGCAACAACAATTCCAACAACATAGGTGAGCCTCTAAAGTCTGTGGAACCTAAAAATTAGTGTAAGACAATTATACAAGGCAATACCACATAGGATAAAGTTAACAGTAAAATAAAAAGAAGAATTAAAATGGGTGAATTTGAAATATTACATGTAAAATGTAAGATTAAAAACGTTTAAAAATTGTATCACATTGCCTATTTATTTCACAATTTTTTTTGCTTGGTGTTTTCATGACTTAAATAGATTTTTGGACTTAAGATCAATTGAAGATGTTATTTGAGTTAAGAAAATAATAATCCACCCCTCTTTAAATTTTATATTTTTTGTTTTAAATCAAATTTGTAGAAATTAAGATAACATTTGTGTGACGCAAGTTTTATTATAAAAATCGATCCCCTGGCTTTGACATGTAATAAATTACTTGAATTTCTTTAAGATGCAGAATAAAAATCGAGAAAAATAGAAAAGTTAAATAAATCTCAATATTTTGTAAAGTGAAATATAATCTCGTTTATGACCTAACAAACCCAATTTTACAATCCGGTCATCATATGGTCAGTTTGACCAAAAAGAAAAGGAAATTATCTTGATCTTGACACTTTCACACTTTCCATTCAAAGCGGTCAGATAATGCATACTATATCTTAGATTGGATATTGAAAATGTGAAATAATTATGAAGACTTAGTAGTGAAGGTCAGAAAGATAGCGGAGTTAGCATTCCCAAGGGATCATTGATCTTGAAACAGTTCATGATGACCTCTGACATTAAAGCGCAAAAGAGTTAAAGGTTTGATCGATTTAATCCCTAATAGTAGATAGAATTGAGGGTGTATATCATGCAGCTTATGATAAACAATTTATTGATTTGGCACCGTCAGTCACTTGGGAGTCACAAAAGACGATCTACTATTTTCGATAAAATACAGATAACATAGTAACTCCAAATACCATGAAATTGAAGACATTGTAAAAAAATCATCTTTTCAATCTACATATTTGATCATTTTCAGGAATACTGATAAGTACTGTACAATATATAATTAATTATGTGACATTTATATATAGCTTATTGCCAAGGCCTCTAAGCGCTTCACAATTAATATCCCCAGTTATTGGAACAAACACCGACAGAACACAATCAATTCCATAATGTTGCAGCCGTAATTAGGGCATAAGGCATATGTCCCAGGTACCCACTTATACTCCTGGGTGGAGAGCGGCAACATGGATAAATTGTCTTGCCTACAGTAGGAACACAAACAGCTGACCAGAGTACGCCTTGAACCACCGACCTCATGATTGCAAGTCCAAGACACAACTGCTGCGCCACCTGCTTCACTGACTTATCCATCCATATACAGGGTATCAATACTTACAGTAGTATCTCAGAAAGTTTGATGTTCATTATTGTAGAAAGATGCCTGCTACCTATATGCAATAAAAAGACAAATCATTTAGTTCAAAACCACTTGCGAAAGTTGTAATGAAATTAATTTTTAATAATATATGTCTGGTTACTGGTCTTGTAATGTTTACTTAAAATATTTGTGTATGATGTGTGAAGTACTAAGATCTAAGGTGACCTTTTTAGCTAGCATCATCGTTAATATCGTAATTAAATTAATTTGTGGTCATGTAATATAGGTTACCTTCAAGATATATTGTCTAGTTGAAACCCAAGATAGCTTTGGGCAAAAATGTCAATCTTGCAAAAGCTAAAGTGATGACTTGACAGTTTTAACACGTTTGAATTAAACTATAGACTTTGGATTCGTAGTACTGGTACAAATTGTATTTTTCATGTATTCTTAGTGGGTACAACAAAACAACTAGCCTAGCGGCCTAGACCAATTATAGCCCCGCTTGTCGAGTGTCAATAGTCAAATATGAATAGTTGTCGTGTCAGTAACAAGAGAAATTTATTTATCATGTGGAATGAAACAAATACAATTTGACAATTATCTTTCCCAAAATGGTCAGTATACAGTATCATCTTTTTAGTCAGGTTTCATTCACCACACAGTCCATAATAAGATTGAGCTGCCACAAGTTCCTCCACTTAATTTGCAATGTTTCATTGTGCTTCGCTTAAACATGGCCTAATCATGGTTGAAGATCATTGTCTTTAGGTCATTAAATTAATTTTTAAAAATAAACGGCTGGCTTCTTGTCGATAGTAACAGATAATATTGCTAAAATGTCTTATTCTTCTGAAAGCGATTACGAGACAAAAAGACAACTAAAACCTGTGACTCTAAATGTATAGTAAGCAAACTAGCAAGCGAATCCTACCAACTTGTCCCGAAATCGAGAGTTCTTCATTTGTGGGTAATGCTGACATAATTACTATGATGGTGGTTATGTAACCAATTTCACAGAGGGAAAAAGTTGCAATGTGGGTAGATTGAAGGACATTCATTAAAATACAGATTACTTATAATCAATTATTTTGTGTTTTCAGTAGAAACATACCCATAGACTGGACAACCCAGTTCCTGAAAATTTCTTAGTGAATATTAATGAAGTATTAGATGGCATTAATATATTGTGTAATATTTCCAATTTGTGAAGACTTTGCTAATATTACAAATATTGTGTTAATTAATTTTTGCTTTTATTTTATCCTCTGCTCTGTAGTTAATTAATTTTTAATTTGTATTCTCTTAGCTTTTGTCCAAAAAATAGTGACAAGTTATTAAAAAGTTTATCCTAGAAGATTCTTAATCTTTTTTTATTGAATTGCTTTTTTTATTTAATGTTTTTTTTAAATTTTATTAAATTGGTATCATTTGTTTTATTATAGGATGAACAAATTAAAGCAGAGAAGAGTACTTACAACGTAGCAGGGGGATGTACAGCACTGGTGGCGCTATTTATCCTTGGGAAATTGTATGTAGCAAATGCTGGTGACTCAAGGTGAGTGAAGTCTAAAAACGACCACATGAGGACATTCATTTTATTGTTTCAGCAACATTATGAGCCAGGTTCTTGCTGAAAACGTTTCTAGTAAAAAAAAAAATATAAATCGTGTAATTTCCATTATCAGTAAGTTCTATTTGAAGTTTTTCACATTATTTCGCTTTAATTGCATTTTCTCCAAAGTGGGCAAAATGAAAATTTAAAATTATGAAATGTAAAATGGAATCTTAAAAGTAATTTTAATTTTAAAGGATTATAGTACTATTTTGTGGAATGCACTTCCCATGTAATGTTAAAATCCATGCCCACCTGTTATTCATTTAAAAATGAAAAAAAAAATGTTCACAAAAATTTGCTTGGTACCAAATTTATGGTTGAAATTATTTGCATGTTGTTGTAATTTTGTCATTGCATTAGATGTAGAACTTAAAATTTATTTTGTTTCATTACCTCTGGCAATGAAGTTGGCGAGGTTATGTTTTCAGTCATGTTGGTGGGTGTGTTTGGGTGTGTTTGTCTGTTCACAGCATAATTTAAAAAGTAATTGACAGATTCTGACGAAATTTTCAGGGAAGTTTGCAAATGACCCAAGGAATAGGTAATAGAATTTTGGTGAAGATGTGTGTTTGCATGCGCCTGTGGTGGCCTCTGGAATACATACAGTGTCCAGCGCACTGTAGTGGGACTTCACGCTGCGCTGATTTTTCATAGAAGGAAATAATTAGCCAGATCATAGTAGAATTGTTATCCTTATTGTAAAATAACCAATCGCCACTGTACAGTACCTTTGTGGTAAACACGGTTATCTTCCAATCTAAAGTTCTCAAGGTCGAATCCACCTTTAACCGAATTGTCAGGTGGTAATACTATGATGTTGTAGTAGTTGTATTGTACAAGAACCAATCGGCACTGTATGTTGATGATTAACACTCCTGCCTTCCAGTCTAAAATCCACAAAAAACGACAGTGTGTACAGAAATTGTAAACTGTTAAAGCTGCATTCACAAGAATTTCAGTCACTTGGCGGAGGTTTGCGCTGTCTGAGTGCTTCAAGTTATTTATATAGTAAAGATAAACTATATTAGAGGCATTAGTTCACCTGTTAGCTTTCTTTTCATTGGCAGTTGTTTTTGTATGTACAGGAGCAAATTAATTTTAGATTTATCTACAAGATGGAAAAGATATTTTTAACCTGAGGAAGTTAATTTCAAATTTCATTTTAATAACTTTTTTGCCATTTTTTTAGGTGAATTTTTAAGATAGTTCAAGTAGGTCTTCAATTGAACCTCTCATAAGCGGACACCCTTAGGTCCAGGAAGCGGAAAGTGTCCGCTTACAAGAAGTGTCCACACTGGGAGGTTCAACTGTACAGTAGTATAATACAAATGATAATATTAGTATGATTGCTTATTTGAGTACACCTTGTCAATCAATAAATAAATCAACAGGGTAAATCTTAATTAGGAAATGGATTCAATTTAAGTTTCATAGATTTACTAACAAAATATTGCAGTATCATGACATCAGGTCAAAACGAACTCTCTATTTTCACTGGGACTGCATGGAAAATTACCATTTATCTGATTGTTTTTATTGATGTTACTAACTGTAAGCACATTGAAGTTTTGAGGCTATATTATTATGGCTGAATTATTATTATTAAAGTGGGGAGAGGGATTGCCTTGGGCTCCATCTGTCTGTCTGTCTGTCTGTCTGTGTTTTTCTACTTCAGTATCTAAAAAAAGTATTGTTCCGATTTTATTTCAAATTTCAGAAAATGTCAAGACCGACCATTGCTAGGTCCTTTTCAGGTTTAGTGCTGTTCTTGATTACCTGCTGCATTCTAGAACATAATTATTAAACATAACGGCAGACCTGGAGTATAAGCACAGACATGGGCCAGATTGCTAGCAGTCTTTAGACAGATTTAACTTTACCCTTTGACCCCCAACTTTAATTTTTCCAAAAACCGTCAGAAAAAGCATAATTTTCATCATTAATAAAAAAATAAAAAGTAATAAATATTATCTACTTTAAATATAATGAACTGTATTTGCAAAATATACCAATTGTTTGTATTTTAGTGAATGGAAAAATTAAGATAAAAAAGATCGAATTCCAATTCCGTATGTTGCCAATGGTTAACGATGTCTTGGCCCACCCTCCTAATCAACCACTACATACCTAAGTTTTACCTGCGGGACGCGAGCCTTCTATGAACTACACGCTAGGCCTGTCACTGGCCTTCATATCGCGCAACAAATTACAGGATTTTTTTCGCCCATTGCTGCGTAAAGTTTCAGCACGCCATCAGGCTAGGATTCTTGTTTTACCATTCATGGTCCAAAGGTGCCTCATAAAATTTTTCGAAATTTTTTGAAAAGTGTAAAAAAAATGGACTTTTTGGTCTTATTTTGTTCGGGAATAAATCGTCTTTCGAAATATTTCTTTTGCACATCCAACCCGGAAATAATTTCACTTGAATGATGAAATACATTTTAGAGTTCATGTCAGTTTTCTGGGTCACTCTAGAATAAACAAACATGGCACCTAGCATTTTTGTGACCACGTTTGTAACTAAGTTTCAAAACACCGATTTTACTTACAAAGAAGATAATTTAGAAGCCCCAAATCATACAAAAGATACATTTACTACATGTTTTTTACTACATGTTTTGTAGAACAATGTCAAAATTAATATTGTTGTAAAATATTTTTTTTCGAAGATTTTCTAGCGAGCCCATTTTGAGCCGCATCTTGCCGAAGAACGCCCGATTCTCTCGGGATAATTGGCCACGGGGAGTTGTAAATTTCATGGTCATTCCCTTCAAAATCATATATTTCAAATTCTAAAAATAATTTGCAATACGAAATATTAATTTTTCCCTAGATTGATTAATAATGTTACACCCACACTAAATTACGCATGTCCAAAATTGACATTTTTAAAAATTATTTCGTTTAAAATCGCCAGGCAAATTCAGACGACTTTGGCGCTTCATATTAACACTGTAACAGAATAAATTTTGGCTGTATTTCATGCTAACATATTTTAAGACAAAACTAAACAAATTCTGTATCAATTAATAGGTATAATTCATACGATTAATAGAACTATAAGGTAAAAATAAAGAAGTATTCTCATTTTCTGTGAGGTAAAACAATGTGCTCAATCGCCCAGAGCTAGCTAGCTGTAAAGACGAAGCTGAGCCAACCATTGTAGACACAGAGGTGGGAAATCTATTATTTACGTGAAACGCGCATGTAATTACTGACAATGTTTATTTTTTCACATGTTTAGTAAAAAGTTTAGCTATTTAAAAATAGAATATTCCTGTATGCACTAATTAGATGGCGACCTGTTTTGTTACGCTTTAACCTAGGCACTAGAAAAGCCAGTAACTATTCAGGTGGCGATCGGGTTGTTAGCATACATCCGCTAAGTAAGGACTCGCTCCTCGAGATTCTTTGTTGTCGTGTGTTGCATGATCGTCGTCACCGCTTCGCAAAAATAAAATGTCGGGAGAGTTTTATCCACATACATTCATACACTCATACATACATACACACAAACGCGTACAATTAGAAGAGTTCCTCTGCATTGCATGCATAGGAACTTAAAGCCTACTTGTAGAAGGCTTTAGATGATCTTGAATCACTTTCAACATGGCGTAAGTGTAAAAGGTGTCTGCCTACGAGAATTTTTGCCAGTAGAGGTCCAAAGTTGTAAAATTTTTTATACATCCTTATGTCTCACATTTTATGGTCTTCTCAACACAAATGGCCTTCTCAAATTTCTAGACCCAGCATTCTATCTTTTATTAAATATTGTTTATCATTTTTAAGATTGGTTTAGATGATTCTTGGTCATTACAGTATAAGAATGATTTTGTACAGAAAAATAACTAAATTTTCTGAAATGTCCGCTTATGGAAGGTAAATTAACAAAAAAAAAATCTAAATTGTAAGACAAAAAGTGTCCCCATCCAATTACAATAGGTACCAAATGTACAGATTAGATAGGAAGAACAAACAGATCTTTGATTCAATGTCCGTTACGTGAGGTGTCCGCACAGGAAGGTTCAACTGTCATCATAGAATTAACACTTGTATAACATTTTTGTATAAAAATCAAGTGTGATGTGGCACAAAAATTACCTAAAATAATGTCCTCAATTACTGTTACTATGGAGTGTTTGTTCGAGATTCAATTATATTAAACGCAGTCTTAGGTAAGACTGTTTTATAGCAATGGTCTAACGGGCGTGACTTTGCTAAGACCATCTATGTGTTAACTTAAAGATATCTTTATTTTTTTTACTTTATTCTGAAATGCACTTTGAATACAACGTACTGATTTTCAACGTGATTCAGTTCTTAACTACACAAATGTAAACAAAATATACACAAAAGTTAAAAGAAATATAAATTGAAATTATCAAAATAATTTTAAAAATAATACAAATGAAGCAATTTTATGAAATACAAAAAAAAAACTAAATAATTTGAGATTT